>CM036758.1:27719821-27972321 GCA_020796225.1 Arion vulgaris | reverse complement strand
TTGTGATATAACATGTCAGTGTCTTGTTGTGATATGATATTAACATGTCAGTGTCTTATTATGATATGATATTAACATGTCAGTGCCTTGTTGTGATATAACATGTCAGTGTCTTGATGTGATATGATATAATATGATAGTGTCTTGTTGTGATGTGATATAACATGTCAGTGTCTTGTTGTGATATGATATTAACATGTCAGTGCCTTGTTGTGATATAACATGTCAGTGTCTTGATGTAATATGATATAATATGATAGTGTCTTGTTGTGATGTGATATAACATGTCAGTGTCTTGTTGTGATATGATATAAGATGTCAGTGTCTTGTTGTGATGTGATATAACATTTCAGTGTCTTGTTGTGATGTGATATAACATGTCAGTGCTATGAAAGTGATATAACATACCAGTATTTCCATCTGATATAACATGTCTCTAGCACCGGAATCTCCTCGACACATTGTTACTAGCCCAGTGTTATTAATTTATCTATCGATGATCAAAACATTAATTAAACTATTTTCATCACTTTGTTAAAATATTAGGTCTTTTACCCAAATCTAATAGGACATAGGCGGATCTACTTTAATTGTACCATCCATTAGGACATTTGTGTGAGGACATTCTATTGCTATTCTACATCTTAAAACGCACATGCAACAAAATGCAGTTTCTAGTTCTCGATGAAAAAAATCACATAAATGTTGACAAAAAACACATGTTTAATGATCTATACACAAATATTGTTCTTTACATTATTTCCATCAGCGAAAAAGTTCTGTTTGCACTTGTTTGTTCCTTGTTACAGACAGCGGACGTGATTTTATTTTTGCCTGTACAGATAGCGATTTTCCACATCTTTGTTTACATTTATTCTGTGAACTCTGTCTGACAAAGTAGACTTCTATAACAATACTAATAATAATTCCTCTCGTACAGTTATACGTTACATAGGCCTGCAAGTAATTTCTCCATACAGCTCTATCCTGGGCAACTCGTTCAATTTCCTCGATGGAACTGTGACCGATATTTCCTGCCTCTCAGCAAAGTTCGTTTCAGGGTCTCCTTGGGTCGACCTCTCTTCTTGAACCTTTGCATCCCACCTCAATGTCTACTTTGATATTCATTGATCATTTCTCCTCAAGATGTGCCCAACATATCTCCATCTTCTCTTTCTTATAACAGTTGTCACTAGTGTCTCTGATTTCATCACTTCTCCTGATTTCGTTCCATTTATATTCATTATTTTTCGCAGACATCTATTTTCAAATGCATTCAACTTGCTTTCTATATCTTTAGTCATTTTCCAACCTCGCTGGCATATGTTAGGATTGATACAACATTTGAATTGAAAATTCGTAATTTAGTTTTAATACTATATAACTTGCAGTTCCATATTTTATTTAGACTTTTAAAAGCTGATGTTGCTTTGTCAATTCGTATCATAATTTCTTTTTAACATTTCCTGTGCAATCAAAATTGCTGCCTAAATAGGTGAACTGCTCTGGTTGACTTCTATAGATTATCTCTATATATTTCCGTGAACTATTTCTCTAAACTAGCAATGAGTGCAACGTCAGAAGTTGTGTATAGTCTTCTACTGGGAAGAAAAACATTGCAGTTACTTTATTTCATCATGATGTCATGCTGAAGATGAAAGCGTTGATTCCATCCAGCAAGATAAACCTCCAGTGGACGTTACTTCCACAAGCTAAATTGATTATCTTTGCTTTGATAGGCACATAATGCTGTTTCTATAGAGCTTCTCGTTTATGGGAACAGAAGTCCTGGTATGTGTTATACTTACACTGATGTCTCGAGTTTAACATGAACAGTTTTTACATCTCAGATATAATCAAATAATATTATTTTATTGTTTGATAATCTCCAGATATTTTTATTTTACCAACATTTACTGAAGTCTGAGTCATCTAGCGCAGTAACATCACTAATAGCGTCACACGTGACGGAACTTCTAAGACTTTCTGAGACGGAAAGGAAACGTTATGTCCAAGAGAATACAGAGATGCTGTCAGTACCGGTATTGTGTTGTCTATAACATTGGATTTTCAATGCTAGAATAGGACTGTGTCATTACTTTATAGAAAACTCAGTAGAGTTCTTCCAACAGACAAGTTTAACTGTTCTCATTTCATCTTCAGAAAAAAAACACGATTTCTAGTTTCATATTTAACTACTAACTCTCTCTCTTTCTCTGACCAATATGGAACTCAATATTTTTCTAACAATGAAAGTTGTTTAGTTTGCTCAAAGTTAATAGAGAATGTTTTTTTATTCTATGACTAGAAAATATGAACTGTAACCAAGAATATAATAAACACAAAGGTTTGCCAACAGATGGCGCCATTGCTTATTTCATGTCATTAGCTTAAGAAATGATGACAAAAACAGACGCGTGGAAGAGAACAAGAAATTAAACAGTGTAATTGTTTAATTAGCAATACAAAGGATTGAATCCACAGAGAAAGGAAGAACGTCATGAGAAATGTTTCAGAAAAAATGGTGATGTGAGACAGTTACAGACTTAGATTCTTCTGTTAATTGGAAAGTCTTACACTTGCAGTTTTCTATTCTCATGTTAATTTGTGAGAATTAACTGCCGTGAATGTACTTACTACAATTAAATAGTGGGATGCAAAGGGTTCAAGAAAGAGAGGTCAACCTAAGGGAACTTTGCTGAAAGAGGCAGGAAATATCGGTCTCAGTTCCATGGAGGAGATTGAGCGAGTTGCCCAGGATAGAGCGGTATGGAGAAATTACTTGCAGGCCCTATGTAACGTATAACGGTACGAGAGGAATTATTATTATAATTATTATTATTAAATAGTGAGTAGTGTCAGCTTTAGTTATATGTTCTTCTGTTTGAATTGTTAAACCTCAGTCAGTTTATTAATTAGATGAAAAAATTCATTTTCTTCTAAATATCCCCAAACGACATATTCAACATGTACAACGTGTTTACTCTGAAGAACTTCATTCTGAAAATCCTACATAAACAAAGTCTGAAGAACTTAATTCTCAGAATCAGACATAAACAAAGTCTGAAGAACTTCATTCTGAGAATCAGACATAAACAAAGTCTGAAGAACTTCATTCTGAGAATTAGACATAAACAAAGTCTGAAGAACTTCATTCTGAGAATTAGACATAAACAAAGTCTGAAGAACTTCATTCTGAGAATCAGACATAAACAAAGTCTGAAGAACTTCATTCTGAGAATTAGACATAAACAAAGTCTGAAGAACTTCATTCTGAGAATCATACATAAACAACGTCTGAAGAACTTCATTCTGAGAATCATACATAAACAAAGTCTGAAGAACTTCATTCTGATAATCATACATAAACAAAGTCTGAAGAACTTCATTCTGAGAATCATACATAAACAACGTCTGAAGAACTTCATTCTGAGAATCATACATAAACAAAGTCTGAAGAACTTCATTCTGAGAATTAGACATAAACAAAGTCTGAAGAACTTCATTCTGAGAATCAGACATAAACAAAGTCTGAAGAACTTCATTCTGAGAATCAGACATAAACAAAGTCTGAAGAACTTCATTCTGAGAATTATACATAAACAAAGTCTGAAGAACTTCATTCTGAGAATCATACATAAACAAAGTCTGAAGAACTTCATTCTGAGAATCATACATAAACAAAGTCTGAAGAACTTCATTCTGAGAATTATACATAAACAAAGTCTGAAGAACTTCATTATAAGACTCAATCACTTTTATTGTCTAAAACACTATATTTCGAGACTTATGTCTGTGCACAGCCTGAACTTCCTTCTGAAACTGATACTTGTCCCTAGTTTAAGGAACTTTATTCTAAGACGAATGCCTGTACGCATGAGACGAATGACTTTTCGTAAACTGAAGAACTTCATTCTCAGATGAATTTCTGTGGGCAGTTTGTAAATCTTCTCTTTACTCAGTTTATGTAGTAATGTGAGTGATTTTTATTTTGATTAAAATCTTGAACTGAATTCTATTTCTTTTGAATGTCTATGTATGTGTTATGTATGCTAGTATGGATGTCTGTATGTATGTATATATATATATATATATATGAATGTGTGTGTACATGTGAATAGATGTATGTAAAAATATATATGTTATCTATGTAAGTATGGATGTCTTTATATATGTATGTATAGGTGTGTGAGTGTGTGTTTGTGTGTAGGTGTGTGTGTATACGTGTGAGTATATGCATATTACCTGCAAGTTGTAAGGTAAATGTGCTCAACCTATGGGAACTTTCTGAAAGCAAACATGATGATTATGTCCATTTATCCAAGGAAAGTCAGTCATGTGGTAGCTAGTAGTGTATCTCTTATTTAAAGTGAGAAAATTAAAATATATTTGTGCAGAACATAACGTATGAAGTGTCTATCTATGGACACTTTCAAACCCACTTCTGCAGGAGAAAGGTGGACCAAGTTATTTCATTATTTGTTTAATGTCGATAGCGAGAAATAAACCTATATCCCATGTGTGTCAAACTAAATAATATAATGCTCTAATTGTTGCACTAATCCCTCGTCTCACATTTAACATGATATTTTTCTTATTATTCTTTGTATTTCATTCTTCTTGTAGTGTTTGTATGTTTCATTCTTCTTGTAGTGTTTGTATGTTTCATTCTTCTTGTAATGTTTGTATGTTTCATTCTTCTTGTAGTGTTCGTATGTTTCATTCTTCTTTAGTGTTTGTATGTTTCATTCTTCTTGTAGTGTTTGTATGTTTCATTCTTCTTGTAGTGTTTGTATGTTTCATTCTTCTTGTAGTGTTTGTATGTTTCATTCTTCTTGTAATGTTTGTATGTTTCATTCTTCTTGTAGTGTTCGTATGTTTCATTCTTCTTGTAGTGTTTGTATGTTTCATTCTTCTTGTAGTGTTTGTATGTTTCATTCTTCTTGTAGTGTTTGTATGTTTCATTCTTCTTGTAGTGTTCGTATGTTTCAGTTCATTTTCAAGTGAATATATGTTGTATTGTTTCTGTCAGTTTGTTTTCAAGTGACTGTAAGTTGTATTATTTTTTTATTCATTTTCAAGTGAATACACGATAGGATCAGAACGTAATGATCCACAATATTTTTATTCACAAACTATTTTTTCAAAATAAATAAAATGTACACAGTTGTACCTCAACATGTACGACTTTAGTCAACGCGAAACAAAAACAATTGTCTTCCATGTACCAGGTGTTATCTTGTTGACTTAGCCATTTATTTACTGCTTTAATCACATCTACATCCTCATCAAACATTGAGTCCATGTGGCACATTTTTAAATGAAACAATAAAGATGAAAATCGCATGAAGCCAGATCGAGGCCGTAGAGTACAGAGTACAGTTCAGCTCAATTTGTTAATTGCTTCTTTTGTTTTCTAACTTGTGTGTTGACGAGCTGTAGTGTGTTGGAGTAAGTTCTACTGTATTCTTGATGAGCTGCACTCTGCAGAACCACTTATTGAGTTTTGTTAGTGTTGTGATGTTAGCTTCAGAATTGATTATCTCACTTCTTAACATCATATGTACAAGAATAACATCATCAATTCCCAAAAAGACAACTAGCGTAACCCTTTCTACTGATAAAGTAGTCTTGACTTTATTTCCTGTGATTGTAGATGATGTCACTTTATTGACTGCATCTTATTTCAGTCTCAAAATAATGCACTCAGATTTTATCACATATAACAGTCTTTTATAAAATGTTCGCTCCCTCAGTTTCGAATCGCTTCAAGATTTCAGAACTAATTGTTTCTCGTTGAAATGTGTGAGACTTTGCGGAATACATCTTGCGCAAATCTTGGAACATTCAAGTTTTGAACATTGTAATCGTACTTTGCTTGCAGACTAATAGCTACAATGTCAATTGTTGACCTGTAATGCGTCCATCATATGAAATAATGATATCAACATAGTTCTACATGTCAGGACTGGTAGCCATTTCAGAACGTCCATAGTGTGGAAGTTCATGCAGCTCCGTATTTTTACTTTATGAAACTTTAACTCTCTTAGCCTGACGGTATGACTTTTGAATGCACAACCACCATATACAGCACATCAATATTTGTGAATGTTAACCATAATTTCCCTTTTTTAGAACCAGAAATTTGATTACAATTCACTGCCTGTAAGTTGCTCACACACGCGATGTTTAACTGGTTACTATAGGTATGCGGTGAACATCATGAGGAATGTAAAAGAAGATGCCAACTATGTGAATTACGACCCTCTCACTATTGCCGGCAAATCCATACCAGAGCATAGATACGTAGACGATACAGTATTATTATCCACCAGCAAAGAGGGTTTGGAAAACTTAATTATGACGACCAAGAATCATAGTGAAGACCAACATCTATATTTGAATACACAAAAACAAAAATCATGTCAACTGACAAAGCAAAAGGCTTACCTAACATCCAAATAAACAATGAAGAACGTCAATGTGTAGAGAGCTACGCATGCCTGGGTTCAATAATTAACAACAACGGTGACTGCTCCAAGGAGTTCTCAAGAAGATTGGCAATAGCAATCAAGAAGTTAACCACAATGAAGAACATGTGGCAAGGCACCAGCAAAATATTTAAATTAAAAATATTGAGAGCATACATTTTTCCAGTGGCTACTTATGGTTGTGAATCATGGACATTACACAAAAAACAAGAATGAAAATCCAGTTCTTCGAAACTAAATGATACAGAAAGATCCTACGAATACCGTTGACAGAAAAAAGAAAGAACATTGATGTCCTGAAAGAACTAAATGTTAAAACTAATTCTTCTTTATACTTCTAGCATTCTACGTAGACAATATTCATCTCTGTAGTGACTAGTTTTGTTTCGTCCGCTTGATATGAGGGTGCAGTTTTGGCATTGATAGCATAATGTTGGAATAAGACATTGTATTATCTATATGAGGGAAGACTGCATTGCAACTAAGAAGCAATGTCGCAATACACGTCAAACCAAAGTACTGTAGTTTTATCAAATACAAAAACAATAACAATATCAATACATAGCAAGGTATGCCAAAATAGGAATACGAACACATTGTGGCACTACATGGAATGGGGAAAAAATAACACAGACGATAGACGTGTACCCTTCTGTGAGAACTAAACAAATTACATACTTGGACGATACCTGGCATTAGCAAAAGAAATAGAACTAACTTCTTTATTATAAAAGACAAATTTTAAAATTGTATAAAGAAAGAAAAACATCAAAGCCAAAGACTGGAATGGAAACAAACAGTTACATTCCAGTGATAATCCAGATGAGTATAAAGCTTTAAAGACAAGGAAATAAAAAGTATAAAGATTCTGGTGGAAAAAGTAGTACACGGCAGCTACATATAGCTGAACACTACTTTCTTCAAGTAAGAAATAATAGATTAGAATAATAGTAGATATTCATAAATTAGTATAATAGTGCAGAGAGAAGAGACCACAGAAAGCAGAGAGAACATCCCATGCATCGGCTCTAGTCTCCTGTTTTACCTGCAGCAACTGTGGCAAGGATTGCCACTCCAGAATAGGCCATTACAGCCACATGAAACGTTGTGATTCAGCACAGAACATACTACGTGACGCAACACCTATTGTCTCCTGAGACAAAGAGGCCAATGATGATGATGAATGATGAGTATAATAGTAGAAATTCATAGATTAGTATAATAGTAGAAATTCATAAATTAGAACAATAGTATATATTCATAATATAGAATAATAGTAGATATACTTATATAATGTCACAAAAAAATGTAATGATGCATAATGACATGAAAATAACATTTTGTGACGTTATTTATTAACGTATCTAGCCAACTTAGTCTGCATGAAAAAGTATTGGTGCTGATTATTTGTTTGTCAATTGTGTTTCCATAGAAGTATCATATATCTGTGTAGTATTTATATATTTATTTAACATTTGTGTTCCTCTGGAAGTCACATATAACTGTGTAATATTAATTCCTTTTTTTTTAAATTATTATCTTGAGTATAAAATGGAAGGTTGTAAACATGTGAACCAATCAGGAGACTTGAAACAGACAGCATAGAGACATCCTCATCACTTTAATAAATCACTTTGATTTTTTGATAATAGTTCATTCTTGTTTTTGTTAATTTTTGTTGACTTACAAGCTCTGATATAACTAAGAATAACTATATAACTAAGAATAACTATATAACTAAGAATAACTATATAACAAAGAATAACTATATAACAAAGAATAACTATATAACTAAGAAAACTAGTTCTTAAATTGAAAGAAGCGTGTCTCTGCTTACAAAATGGTTATTCCCCAACATAACAAACAAAGCACTTCCAACTTACAAAAACACAATATGTCAATTATCTGTTTGCTTTAAATATTTAATTATAGTAAATTAAAAATAATATCTCCACATTCCAGGCTAGAAATGGAATAACTTTATAAGTCAGCAAGGGAAACAACCACTCTAATATTGTTATTGAATTCAAGTTATTAGAACTTAAATATTACTACTAGTCTATATACATCTTCAGTTATAAAGCAGTGGTAACACTTAGAGTGTGTAGATAATATACACAGTGAGAAGTGATTGTAATGTTTGATAGTATTATCATCATTGCACTTCTGTCAATAACCACGATTGAGGCTATCTCTTTCATACATGACATTCTCAACGTCAGTAATCGAACTTTGTAGCATCGGTGATAATTTATGGTGTAATTTTTAAGAAGTCAAAAATTGATAGAAATTGTATGTTCAATGTGTATGAGCATTTTTTTTCCACATGCAGCGTCTTTCCAGCCTACTGTACGCTATTTTTAATGTATGTGGCTATTGTACGAGCTCAGTTGAAAAAAATGGCCTACGTTTTATCTCGTCTCCGAGACCAGGGATATAAAGAAAACTAGACCAATCACTAAAAACCGAACGTGAGGCAAATATTTTTTTAGAGCTAGCACCGTACCTCATCGTTGCATAGATTCCCAGATTTTACTTTGACCAACGAAATAATTGATATAATTTGAGACGAAATTTGCTGTTTAATATTACATAAACCCAAAAATTGCACGAAAAATAGAACAAACTTACGCACAAGTTAAACATGTAAAAGATTGCGAATTCATTCATTCTAAAGGAATTCGAAATTGATTCATTGGTTACATATTGAGCCAACCAAACAATTATCACCAAAATATAGAGAATCCCCATTGCAACAGCAATTCTGATATTACGGAGATCCGATTTGGTTAGAATACCAATTTTGTTGTCACTTGACATAGCCTTACGTTTCTGACTATACTTTATAAGTTCAAATACCATCAAGATGGTACAGAACATTGCGACGAATGAGGGTAAGCCTCTCAATGCTATTTGTAATACTGAGCAGTACCGGACATTAAAGTTCGTAATACATGCAAGATACTGCGCACTAGTATATGTTTCCCTAGGACACAAGAAACGTTCTACTAGTGGGTGAATGACCGGAACAGATATTAAAACAGAAAAAATCCAATAAAAATAGCAAATTTTGCAAGAAATTCTGACTGTGATAAGTTGTTTGACCTTTAGTGGGAACTTGATAGCGATAAACTGTTCCACTGAATTCTTGAAGACGAAGAATGCAACACACATTTGAAATACGAAGCTCAAAGGAAATAAGATATTATATCTGGCCGTCACATACTGATTGCCAAAACCATGTTGTGCAAACGAATATACAATATTACTACATATAGTGCATATACAGCAACACAATTGGGAAACGGCTAGATTAAGAAGAGAGATGTTGGTGATGCTGATCGGTCTCTCGGTGCAGAAGATGACAATGCTGAAGCTGTTTAAGAGGATTCCAGATATGCACAGAACTGGTGTGATAAAACTTCCCATGAGATACTCCAATAATAAAATGTCTTCACTAAAACCCAAAACTGTGTTATTGCTGACGTAGGTAGACATGTGACTTGTGTTACGAATATCCATTCTGTGGAGGAGATATCAATTATGAATCAACTATCACATATCTAAAATGTAATAATTAACGTTTTCTTAACACCTGTTGTGAACAAATGTTTAACAATTTGAATGAGCTATTTAGAGCTACCAGGTTATATTTCAATTATCAGTTTCTCGATTTACCAAAAAAACACAAACCATGTTCACTATGGCATCCATTTACTCTAAGATGTGCACACTATCTTACCTATTGTTAAGAACACTAGAACTGAGAAATGTAGTACAAGGAACATTAGCGTTATGGGCTTTAGTATCAGAAGCAGTAGAACAAAAACATGTAATGAAAAACAAAATAAAAACTACAAAAGTTAGTTATAAGAAATATGAGGACTGTAAACTTAGAACTAGGAATTTTATAAATAAGAAATTCATTCAGGCACTCAATAAACGCATCCCAAAAAAACTTATGTATGGAAAGCTAGATGGGATCAATCGATCGATTAGTGCACAGAAAAAACTCTTCAAGGAAACTCTAAAAATGTTTTAATACAGACACAATGTATTATGAACCCCATGCGCAAGATCGTCACGTGTAACACTGCAACAACACAAGAGGAACTTGCTGAGAACTGTCGTACAGCTGAAGCTCAGAAAATAATACCTCACCAATAATAATGGGTAAAGTGTAGTTATTATTTTAGAAATTAATTTAATAGTTCATAATTTAAATTTTTATGTTTTTTATTTTTTTATATGTTGTTAACGTGATATTGATTAGCTTTATGGGCGTGGCAAGCGTAGGTGTCAGGTAAGGCTGACGGAGAGCAAACACAGTAAACGCTGGCTAAAACCGGACACGTCGCCGAAGGATAAGCACCAGAGCTTCAAATGCGGCTGAATGATGTGATATAAAAAACGTTCTTGGCAACGGCTGTTTATATTTCACAATAAGAATGATCACAAATGGTCAAAAAGAACGATCGCGAGAGAGGAGAGAGAAATTAGCTTGGAGAGTTGATATTTAAAGCTAAAATATCACACACCGTCTGAAATCTGATATTCAGCATCTTTCCTGCATAACTAATATACGCACCTTTTTATTAAGGGCCAGAAATGTTCGACCCCACGAAAGCAAAAATAATTAACGTGTACATATTATTTTATAAATTATTTGTTCATAATTATAGCTTTTCTTCTTCTTCTTCTCTCAATCATTCTTCACTGCCAATTTTATCATTCTTTTTGTGATATATAATTGGTCCTTTGAAAAGAACGGAGTGATCTACATTGGATCGATTGTGCGCCCATGGTGACTAGGCTCTCCCATCCGGTTTCAGCCAGCTTTTGATTTACTAGGGTGAACTTTCCTAGGGTACGATCCTTTCTGCCTACTATGTCGGCCCGAATCTTCGCCTTTTCGATCAGCTTTGCCGTATATTTGGGCTTTGTGATCTATACCAAGGACGTTGTTGTGCCCTTTCTGACTGTGAGGTCGTTCCAGATTAGGAACATTTCTGGAGGCTTATAAGCTTGTCCTCGGAAGGCGTCTTACTCGTATAAAACACCGTGTAAAGTATCGGCCTTCGCCAATGTTCGGATCCGAACAGATTGCCAGATCTTTACATTGTCGACCTTACTTAACCGTTCACTTTTGAGTTTGATCCGGAGTAGGAACACTCTCAGCCTTTTCTAGACGCGTGTCGGTACGTGGCAATTTGCAGTTAGCCTCGGAAAACACCGGCCTGGGGCCAAGCACAAATAATGTAGAGGGTCGTTTCAATCGGTGCTAGCAACGCAACTGAAGATTTTGCTCTCGCCACCATTACCCGCCCCAGTTCTCCCTGGGATGTTAGTTGTGATTACAATAGTACCTTGCCCGGTTGCCCCAAGGCTAGCAGTTCAGTTAGGCATCACCCACCACAGTTCTTCCGGGGATGTTAATTGTTATCGCAACAGTACCTTGCACGGTTTTCCCAGGAGGGTAGTTTCGTTATGCACTAAAACGCAACTTTATGTTTTGCTTTCGGCAAAATTTGCCCGGTACATGTATCTGCACCAGACCATCCATGCGAAGTCAGCTGCAATCTTCCCTCGTACCGACACAAGGGTAGACTTTCATTCGTTACGCATCTGACTTATTTATTCTTGCTCCCGAACTGGCAATGCTTGCCCCCTCCTCAGGGCTTCGAGTTTCGCCCTATGAAGGCACACGTTTCGTCACTGGATGCACCTCTCATCCTTTCATGTTTACTAGTCTCCCCATGGGCAGAGAAACTGGTAATTTGTCGTGGGACCTTTGACTTACATATCGAGCTTGTGTATGGAGACTCCTGCTCCGGAGATGGCGATTTGTGTTTGGCCATTACTCCGGGGGAGTGGGGCTTATATCAGAGATGTTTTGCTGCTGTTTTTTTTTGTTCAGGAATTTCAGCAATATTTTGTTGGACGTCGGCCAGGAGATTCGTGCATTTTGTTCGTATGGACCTGCACTTATTTTTTCGTACTTGCACTGCTACCACTACCAGAAGTTCTGGCCGATCCCTGTACCCACTAGCTGGACCGGATCCAAAGTCTGTTTCCAGGGTCACCGTGTGGAGTTAGTTGACATGGTCTTGATTAGTGGCGGTTCACTAATCCATTATATCATATTAATATAACGAGAGCCGTGGTAGCGTAGTTGTTAGTGAACTCGCTTCTCATGGCTGGTGGTCTGGGTTCAACTCCCGCAGTGCGCTTGGAATTTTTCACGACTGCGACGGCTCTCAGGTCAATCCAGCCTCAACTGGGTACCAGACAGGCTCTGGGAATGTAGAGACGGCCGGCTTGATGCTGACCACATCACCCATCGTGTGCCGACGGTCAATGAAAAATATAGACCTAACACTGTATTACCCTATATACCACGGTATGAAAGGGTTCCTTTACTGCTTACTTACTATTAATATAACAACCATAATACTATTGATGAATATTAATAATAATAATAATAGTAATTCATCTCGTACCGTTATACGTTACATAGGGCCTGCAAGTAATTTCTCCACACCGCTCTAGCCTGGGCAACTCGCTCAATCTCCTCCATGGAACTGAGACCGATATTTCCTGCCTCGCTCAGCAAAGTTCGTTTCAGGGTCTCTTTAGGTGGACCTCTCTTTCTTGAACCCTTTGCATCCAACTTCAATGCCTGCTTTGATATTCGTTGATGATTTCTTCTCAAGGTGTATCCAACATATCTCCATCTTCTCTTTCTTATAACAGTTGTCACTAGTGGTTGACCAGACATGTCTCTGATTTCATCACTTTTTCTGAATTCGTTCCATTTTATATTCATTATTTTTCGCAGACATCTATTTTCAAATGCATTCAACTTGCTTTCTATATCTTTAGTCATTTCCCAACTCTCGCTGGCATATGTCAGGATTGATAAAACATTTGAATTGAAAATTCGTAATTTAGTTTTAATACTATATAACTTGCAGTTCCATATTTTATTTAGACTTTTAAAAGCTGATGTTGCTTTGCCAATTCGTATCATAATTTCTTTTTTAACATTTCCTGTGCAATCAAAATTGCTACCTAAATAGGTGAACTGCTCTGTTATTTTTATCATTTTAGATTCCAGGGTGATATCTGCGTTACTTGCCATAGGTGTCTTCATTATATTTGTTTTTCATAGATTATCTGCAGTCCAACTTTTAATGCTATAGATGACAAGTTGTCTGTTTTTCTTTGCATATCTTGTTTGTTTCTACTTAACAAGTCAATATCATCTGCAAAATCCAAATCTTCTAGTTGACTATTTTCTACCCAATCGATGCTAGTTTCGCCCCTGCAACATTTTCGCATCACCCACCCACTCCAAACAATAGCGGAGATAGAATACAGCCTTGCTTTACTCCGGTTTCAACCATAAACCAGTCGCTGTGTCCACCATCAGTGCAAGTGCACACTGTGAACCATCGTAGAGGCTTTTAATAATGTTTATTATTGTGTCTGGTGTTCCATAGCATCTCAGAATATTCCACAGATAGATGCTGTTTAGACTATCAAAGGCTTTTTTACAATCGATGAAAAATTTAGTATGAGTGGTTGTTGCTTCTCAATATGTTCCTCCAAAATTAGTCGTAGGGTAATTCTTTGGTCTAAGCAGCTTTTCCCAGGTCTAAAACCAGCTTGTTCTTCTCTCAGGGTTGTGTCTACTGCTCCTTTGATTCTATTAAGAATAAGAATGATTTTGCAAAAATCTTGGTCATTACTGATAATAGGGTGATCCCTCTCCAGTTGTCGCAATATTTGAGATCTCCTTTTTTGGGGATCTTAACAATTATTCCCTTTTTCCATTGATTTGGGACAGTTTCTTCTTCCCATACTTTATTAAGTAGTTCTTGCACCTGGCTAATAGTTGTATCATCAGCCGCTTTGAGCATTTCTGCAGTAATGTTGTCATCACCCGCTGCCATATTGTTTATCAAGGAATGGATTGTCTCTTTAATCTCAGCTACACTTATCATTTCTTCGTTAATTGGTAGGAGCTGTTTCTTGCCTCTTAGTCAAACTTGAGTAGTACTGGTGGATCAGGTCTATTTAATATTTCTTCAAAATGTTCTGCCCATCTTTTATTTTGCTCGGTATCTGATGTTAGAACTTTACCATCTTTACTCTTGATTGGGCCACCTTTGAAACAAAAGTTCCAGTTAGTTGTTTTAGTGTATTGTATAGCATTTTACTGTTTCTAGTCTTAGATGCCTTTTCCCCTTCTTCAGCCAGTCGATTGGCATATGTTACTAAATTTGACAGCATATATAACTCCACCAGTCTTTCTCCATTCTCATTCATTGTGTTTATTCCTTGTTTTCCTATAGCTCTCTCTACCCCTACATTATCACTTTCAACCTTGTCATTAAAGTTCCCCATTACTACTAATAGGTCATGTTTTTGGGTCTTGTTAATTTGATCTTGTAGTTGCTCATAAAATGTGTCTTTCTTATCATCGTCAGCCTCGTTTGTTGGTGCATAACACTGCAGTATTGTCATATTGACATGCCTGGTTCTGAAGCGGACTCTAACTATCCGACTCGAGATGGGTTTCCATTCTAACATGCTCTTTGCTACTCTAGGTGTCATAATTATACCCACTCCTTAAAAATGCTTACCATCTTCTCTCCCTGAATATATGAAAGTTAATCCACTAACTACTCTTCTATCTGTTCCAGGCCATCTCACCTCACTTAACCCCAGTATGTCCAGCTCGTATCTCTTCATTTCTTCTGCAATTTGGGCTGATTTTGTAGCCGTGGCCATCGTTCTCACATTCCAAAATCCAATTTTAGTGTGTGTTTTTGAGCCAAGTAATATACGAATCGGGTTGCTGACTTCCGCAAAGCGGCTTTCGTCAGCAACCGTCATTGATGCACTAGGTGCACCGCCACCACCTGGCTGGTCGGTTTACGGCGTCCTTTCTTGCAAGTTTCTGTAGCTCTTTCAATTTCTTGTGATGAGGTAGCTGGCCTCACGCACAAGTCCCCCTCCTTTTTCATCCTGGTTTGCAACCGGCTTTGGCAGAGTTTTAATATTAAATATCCTTAAAAAATATGATATACACTCTGAAATTCAGAGTTGTTACTTCTCTATGTGCTTCACACATATAGCAGCTCACTATGTTTTGTCGGGTCCGTTTAAAATTTACTATCTACAATGTAACATTGCGACCCATAACCTTTGTCCTCTACCTACTATGATAAAGTCCAAAACAATTACGTCATTTTCGTTCAACGGTAGATTCCTACGAGGTCAACTCATTCCACAGATAAACGAGGGCTCTTGATTAAATAGTCTGTTTAATTATGAATTGAATCTCGAAATTTTATATAAAAATAATATAATATTATAGAAAATAATAGTAATAAGTTACAAACCATCATAGAATAAGATTAGTTTACAGGAATTGTCCGTTGCACCAATACAATAATACACCTTGACAGTCTACAACACTATACGTACAGTCGTCAGTTGATGAGTTATAAGTTGAGTTGACGAAACACGTAAAAACAATAACAAAGTACTATAGATTTCCAAATACAAAGACAAAGACAATACACATAAACGTTTCGACCAAGTTCCCTTTATCACGCAAAGAATACAAAAGAAGTGAAGAAATGTATTTCTTTCACAGAACACTACAAATAGAATAGAACAATCATCTAGTACACTTGGGGTTAAATGCGCGGAGGGACGACTCCGCGCCAATATTAGTTAGTTGGCATTAATATAGATCCTATCCCACTTCCATGTGGTGACCCTGATAATAGACAAACGATCTTGTCTGGGTAAACGAGTAGGGATCGAGTGAGACCTACTCTGGTTTAAGTAGTGGTGCAGACGCAGTTACGTTGGATGAGGTCCGCTCGCATCACAGACCAGCGGCATCCCAGAGGGACTATAAATGTACGTCTCTTCCGGCCGATGTGTAAAGCTGAACAATTAAAAAAAACAGGATGAAAGTTGCATCCATAGAAGAGACGTGGGCCCACAGGGTGCAAAACTAGGAGCCCTGAAGTGGGGGCCCGAGTTGAGTTGCGTGTCCTGACCGGCTCATGGCATAGCAAATGTGAGCACGGTGAGAGACCTGATAGACATTGTGAGCGGGCACGAAGACAGAGCGAACACGCATACGGACGCAGACACGCACGGTGCTGACAATGTAACGACGAAAAGCGGTGGCAAACGTAGGGGTGAGCGGAACACCCAAATATGCAGCAAAACTGGAAAGCCCAGCAGATGCTTGAATCTAGTACACGTTTCCACTCTCAGGGAATTACTACTGCGTTGTAGTTTGATTGGGGACAATCAAAGACTAGCAGAATAAACCGTACACAAGACTGGACGGTAAGCAAACCAAGTAGTCCAAACAAAAACTGGTAACCTGGCAGATGACGCTCAACAACCCGGAAGGGTAGGGGTCGTCTAATGGTCGCTACCCTAAAAGAAGCAGGTTGGCTGGGACAGTCAATGGCTAATGGAGAGCGTCCCCAGTAAATGCTGGTTGAAATCGGACACGTCGCCGAAGGACAAGCACTAGAGCTCCAAACGGTGCTGAAGATGTGACGTAAATATACGTTCTTGGCACAGGCTGTTTATGTATCAGAATAATAATTGTCAAAATGGCTGAAAAAGAACGATGACGAGAGAGAGAGAGAAAGAGAGAGAAAGAGAGATTTCGTTCAGTTCACAAGTTTACCTAGCAGATTATATATAAAAAAATCACCTAATATGTATGTATTCGCGTGGTCTCACACGTAAGTTCATGGTTTGTCATGCAGGTAACTCATGCCTTGAATGATACAATATGTCGTTCCAGCATTTTTTGGGGGAACTCTTCTGTAGGCGCTCATGTCGTTTGATGTGTTCGAAATATTTAATTGTCCTTATTTTATATTATTTAATAGCTTACTCTCATTAATCTTAAGCTGTTGCAGAACAGAAGCATTTGTTCTTTTCTCGAAAGGTGAATAACTTCCCGGAATATACAAATAATAGTAAATCCAAACACCAAGATTTTCCGAAATTTTTGTCCGGCCTCACCAAGAATAACGATCACGAGCTGCCACTGTATATGTATATATATCTCTTACTTATGTCTCTCTCTCTTTTTCTTTCACTATGCAGCATTACCAGATTACAAACTATGAAGTGAACAAACATTACAACAGTATAATGACTAGAGACAAGACTGTAGACAACAACATCATTAAGCTAGTCGATAGATTAAGTAAATATGTTTAACATCAATATTAGCACTAAGTGAGTTAGTACCATCGACATTAGAATTATGTAAGTTAGTACTAGTAACATTAGATCTAAGTAAGTTAGTAAAAGCAACATTATAACTAAATGAGTTAATACCATCAATATTAGAACTAGGTAAGTTAGTACCAGCAACATTAGAACTATGTAAGTTAGTACCATCAACATTAGAACTAAGTAAGTTAGTACCAGCAACATTAGAACTAATTAAGTTAGTACAAGGATGTATTCTGTCCCCATACTTATTCAACATATATGCGGAGAATATTATGAGGAATATAAAAGACGATGCCAACTTTGAGAATTACGACCCGTTCACTATAGAAGGCAAGTATATCAGAGCTTATTTACGCAGCCGACACAGTATTATTATCCACCAGCAAAGTGGGGTTGGAAAACCTAATCATGACGACCAAGACAACAAGCGAAGACCAACATCTATATTTGAATACACACACAAACAAAAATAATGTCAACTGTCCAAGCAAAAGACTCAACTAAAATTTTAATAAACAATAAAGAACTTCAAAGTGTAGACAGCTACGAATACCTGGACACAACAGTCAACAATAACAGCGACTGCTCCAAAGCAAACTCAAGAAGATTGGCAATAACAATCAGGAAGTTAAAAACTATGCAGAACATGTGGCAAAGCACCAACAAAATAATAAAATTAAAAATACTGAGAACATGCATTTTTCCAGTGGCTACATGTGATTGTGAATCATGGACCATTACACAAACAACAAGAAGGAAAATCCAGTCCTTCAAAACTAAATGCTACAGAAAGATTATACGAATACCATGGACAGAAAAAGAAAGAACATTGATGTCCTGAAAGAACTAAATGTTAAAGACAATTGACCGATAAACAATTTCTCGTACTATACAGAAAAATTAGATACTTTGGCACCATCAAGCGTCAGTATGGCCTGGAGAGAACAATATTAGAGGGCAGGGCCACAGGACGCAGAGGCAGACCAAGAAGAAGATGGTTACAAGATATTAAAGAAGCCATGAATATGATCATCAGCAAAAGGGATGACGTCCGTGTGTTGCCGGGGCTCGCAAGGGGAGCAAAGAGTAGCAGCACTGCGATCTACAAGGCATGTCGTAAGAGGCGACTAAGGTGGGGTTTCGCGTAGGGCTGGCTACTCTATCCAGTAGACAATTTTAGCCACAAATCCAACCAACCATGAACAAGTCACATAAAAATAAAATAAAAACTGTACCAACCAAGAGGAAAGGAAGCTCTTCTAGAAGAGGTATGAAGCGATGCAGAGAAAGCCGCAAGGAGTCTACACTGCAGATTATCTTCCTTTCACCTAAGAAAAGCTCCAGAATTGGCACCTGGAATGTTAGAAGTATGTATCAAATGGGAAAGACAGCACAGGTTGTAAATGAGATGAAATTTCACGGGATTGGCATCTTGGGATTATGTGAAACTAGGTGGAATGGTGCAGGCAAACAACGTCTAAACACAGGAGAAACAATGCTGTTCTCAGGCCATATGGAAGAAAATGCCCCCATAGTGAAGGAGTGGCTTTAATGCTATCTAAAGAAGCGGAGAATGCACTAATAAAATGGGAAGCAGTGTCCTAGGATAATCACAACAACATTCAGAACCACCAAAAGAAAGTATTCTTGAATGTGACCCAGTGTTATGCACATAACAATGATAAAGATGAAAGAATAAAAGAGGAATTTTACATAAAACTTTAAAATACTATAGGTAATCAGAGAAATGGGAACATCAAAATTCTGATGGGTGATTTCAATGCCAAAATAGGTTCGGACAACATAGGCTACGAGGAGATCATGGGGAAACACGGACTAGGAATAATGAACGCAAATGGAGAACTATTCACTAATTTCTGTGCAGCGAATCAATACGTCATAGGTGGAAGTGTCTTTCCACATAAAAGAATACATAAAGCAACCTGGGTATCACCAGATCACAGAACAGAAAATCAAATTGACCACATATGCATAAACAAGAAATTCAGGTCATCTCTACAAGATGTAAGGGTTTTAAGGAGGGGCAGATGTAGATTCGGATCACCATTTGCTGATAAGTAAAATTAAACTGAATCTTAAGCGAAACATAACATCACATGAACATAGACACCAATATAATGTACGATACCTCAGTAGTCAAGAAACATAGGAACAGTTCACGGTCACAGTCTCTAATAAGTATGAGGTTTTGCGGCAATTAGAAGATGAGGTGAGTGTGGAAGAATGCTGGCAGCAAATCCAATTTGGAATGTAACATGCACAGAGATATTAGGAAAGAAGGAGCGGAATCATAAGGCATGGATAACTCCAGAAACTCTCAAAAAAATAGAAGAAAGGAAATAGAGGAAAGCAGATTTAAATAATAGCAAAACTAGAACCGACAAAGCCATAGCCCAGGAAAATACACAGAAGCTAGCAAGAAAGTGAAGAAACAAATAAGGTTAGATAAAAGACAATACATAGAAGATCTAGCAAGAGAAGCAGAGGTAGCTATAGGAAAAGGAAACCTTAGTGATCTTTACAACATCACTAGAAAGCTAGCATGAAAATACAGTCCATCAAATGGGTTGATCAAAAATAGTAGCGGAGAAACTATCACTAATGTTAGAGACCAAATGGAAAGATGGATGGAATACTTCAAGGAACTCCTGAACAGACCAGCACCTACAAACCCCCAGATATCCAACCGGCAGAAATTGACTTGGACATCAACTGTGAGAAACCATCCAAGGAGGAGATTAGTAAAGCCATTAAACTTTTAAAAGATGGGAAAGCGGCCGGTCCAGATAGTATTCCAGCGGAGGCGGTTAAAGCCAACATAAACACCTCCACAGAAATACTGTATACATTTTTTAGCAGAATCTGGGAGACCGAAGAAATACCAGCAAACTGGAGAGAAGGGTACCTGGTGAAGCTACCAAAGAAAGGGGACCTTCAGAAGTGTGAAAACTATAGGGAATAATGCTGTTGTCAGTACCTGGGAAAATACTAAGCAGAGTCATCCTGAAGAGACTGAGAGATGCCACCGATACAAAGCTCAGAAATGAACAGGCAGGCTTCCGACCAAATAGATCCTGTGCTGACCAGATAGTCACATTACGCATAATAATATAGCAAAGTATTGAATGGAAATCCCCACTTTATATCGGATTTGTGGATTATGAGAAGGCTTTTGACAGTATTGATAGGGAAACCCTTTGGAAATTAATGAGGCATTATGGAATCCCACAGAAAATTATTATCCTAATAAAAGCAACATATACAGATATGAAATGTAGAGTTCTTCATGAAGGTAAACTAACAGACACTTTTGGGATAGAAACAGGAGTGCGTCAGGGATGTCTTCTATCACCTTTGTTGTTCTTACTGACAATAGACTGGATTATGAAGACCACAGTAACTAACACCAGAAATGGAATCCAATGGACTCTGACAGAGCAACAAGATGATCTGGACTTCACTGATGATAAAGCCCTTCTGTCACATACACGAAATCAGATGCAGGATAAGCTAAACACATTGAATCTAAGGTCCCAGCAACTAGGGCTGAACATTCATAAGGGAAAGACAAGACAAAGATATTGAGAATTAACCAAGCAAACGACAACACGATCTCCCTGAGTGAAATCCCACTTCAAGAGGTAGAATCATACACATATTTGGACAGCAACGTAGACAAAGAGGGTGGAACAGATAGAGATGTTAAAATAAGAATACAGAAGGCAAGAGGAGCTTTCATTGCACTGGGAAACATTTGGAAGTCTAAAGAAATCAAATCTAGAACAAAATTAGGATATTTAACTCTAATGTTAAAGCAGTTCTACTGTATGGGTCAGAAACATGGAGAACAACTAAAACAATAGCGCATAAATTGCAAACATTCATCAAATGATGTCTGCGCAGAATAGAGGGAATAAGATGGTATGAAAGGGTCACCAATGAGGAACTTATGGAGAGAACAAGACAGATTCCAGTGAACGAACAGGTTAAAAAGACGCTGGCGCTGGATAGGACACACTTTGCGAAAACCGGAGGGAATACAACAAGAAGGGCCCTTGCCTGAACCCGCAGGGACAGCGAAAGAAGGGAGGCCGAGAAATACATGGAGACGAGATTTGGAGGCGGAGACACCAATATAAAGAAGAGCTGGAGGGAGCTGCAGGAGATAGCTAGAGATAGGAAGTCTTGGCATGAGTTGGTTGAGGGTCTATGCCCCAATCCGGGGTAAAAAGGCAAAGAGAGAGAGAAAAGGGATGAACTGGCTACAGAAAGAGTGAATTTCAGATGAGCTGCAAAGAGCTCAACGTCCTATTAGAGACACACACCTTGATGATGAAGTTAGTACCAGCAACATTTGAACTAAGTAAGTTAGTACCATCAACATTAGAACTAAGTAAGTTAGTACCATCAACATTAGAACTAAGTAAGTTAGTACCATCATCATTAGAGCTAAGTAAGTTAGTACCATCAACATTAGAACTAAGTAAGTTAGTACCATCAACATTAGAACTAAGTAAGTTAGTACCATCATCATTAGAGCTAAGTAAGTTAGTACCACCAACATTAGAACTAAGTAAGTTAATACCATCAACATTAGAACTATGTTATTTAGTGCAAGAAATATGAGTCGTAAGAAATAATAATAGCAGTTTTGAGCAAACGACGATGACAACATCCTAATTCGTGTATTGTGGTACCTCTCTAGTATGTGCAGAGGAGAATGTAGAGACCAATCCTGTAACGTAGTATCTATAGAAGAGATGGTCATGCATGATCAAGATTGGACGTGTGGATGTTATGTATTCTGTCATATCACGCTGCTCGTTTTTTTCGGATTTTCAGCAGTACGAAGATTCTCAGCTAAATGTGTTCCTCTTGTGCAGTTACAGAACCCCCATGTGAAGTTTTACTCATCATGTGATATCGTAGCATTTTAGCTACTCAATAAGTACGCTTGAAGCGTTTTTTAGTCCACTGTCCGGGCTTTTGTCCCTAACAAGCTCGCCATGCTTCAATTGTTTTCAGATGCATCCAGCAGGCTTCCTAGTAAAGTTACCGATACATTTCAACTAGGCCTCCTGTAACAGAGTTCGGGTATTTACAATCGTGTCTCTTATTTGTTCCGTCATTTTATTTTAAGCGGTCTGCGGAGACAACTTTTATGGAAGTTATTTAGTCTTATTGAATGTCTGATTTCCACTGTCCATGTTTCACTGACGTACAACAGGGTGTTTAACATGTTACCCCGTAGACTTTAAGCTTTGTAGCAGTGTTTACCACCTTCCACTCCCACAGAGTAGTTAAGAACGTGGGGGTCTCTGTGGCTAAGTGGTTAAACCCTTTGCCTTGTGAGTAGAAAGTCGTGGGTTCGAGTCCGGACCGCGCCGTTCTGTTCACGAGTGCAGTTTTTCCAGAGACCACTAGGATGTTTGCTGTAGCTACGGAGTTCGTTCTTTGTGCAATACTCTCGTCAGGTGGAGTGCCATTTCTGCGGAGAGGGACCGAGCCATATGGGGTAAACAGGGTGCAATGAAGTCTATCCTTCGGCTTTAAAACCCTTTAAACTTAAGAACGTACCAGATTGACTTTACTTAAGGCAATCAGACAAGATTTGGTTGCTTTGTCTGTTTAATATAATATATGCTGCTGAAATCGTCATGAGAATTGTTAAAAGATATTGCGGGAAAGAACAATACAATCCTTTATAATCGGTGTCAGACAAATACCTGAACTAAAATATGCTTACGATGCAGTGTTACTGTCAGCATCTCAAAAAATGATTTATAAACTATTCATGATAGTGCAATAGAAAAGAGTAAAAAGAAAAATCTATATCTCAATGTGGCAACAACAAAAATAGTGACAATTGATAAAACATGCATAACAAAGGATATTTTGTATTAACAGAGAGAAAATAGAAAATGTGAGCAGTTTTAAATATCTATGCTCACTTCTAACAGGAGATTGAAATTTGATGATACAAATTCAAAGAAGACCAAAGATGATCTTACAATACAAATAAACAACTAAAAAGATTAAGGAATTGAACAGATTATTTAAGTATGACTGCTGCAGCACATCTGACCTTTGAGAGAGAGAGAAAACAGAGAGAGACAGAGAGAGAGACAGAGAGATTGAGTAATTATTAAGGACTGTTAGGATGGCAATGTTCTGCTCATATCACAGTCTGTGATATTTATACATAATAAAATAGAAAGAAACATACACTCTGTGATATTTATACATAATAAAATAGAAAGAAACATACAGTCTGTGATATATATATATATAATAACATAGAAAGAAAATAAACTCAGTGTATGTTGAAACTTCTAAAACAGATAATCGCTCTGTAGCTTACATAAAACATACACAATAATTCAATCTCTATTTGACTTTATGTGATGGTTTTGTCTTCAAATCTTGTCCTGTTTGTACATTAAATAAAAAACAAACAGTGAGCGTCACACACAAAAATTAACTTGTAGAAAAAGTTACCAGAAATACTAACCCGACAGAGATAAACAATGTAAAAGTAGAAATGTGAGAAACATTATCTAACTCAAACATCTTGACATCGTCATTTATATTTTCAAATACAATATGAATTGTATATCTCTAAATATATTTATAATATTCTTGTCTTTATTATTGTCTTCTACCAGGATTCCTCATTCAAGATTTCAAAACGTACTTAACATTTTTCAATATTGTATTCATCAACCAACTTTGCTAAAACTTGTCAAACATATTTTGTAACATGGAAGAGCTCTCACAAAACTGAAAAACTTTACAAAATCTTTGAAACACTTTCTCGTTGACCTTCTCTATAGTATTATTCATACAATTGATGTCTGCAGTAAAACTATGTAACAATGGCGACGTAATTTGTGTGTACTTGTTTCACTTTCTCAATAGCGATAGAAACAAATTATTATTAAAAGTATCCCTCAGTTGTTCAACAACTGGATAGCAACTCATCATGTGATTCTGGACAATTGACCTTCCCCGTCTGTCTTGATAATAACCCATGCAGTTGTTTCAGAGAGTTGTTGAATATTCTTGACGTAATATAAAGTGTATAGAAAAATAAAGTGAATCAGATATTTGATAGCATCTCTTCAGGTAATTCAAATGTGCTTAACTTTTCTCAATCGTCTTGATAATATTCTATTTTATTTATTTTTTTTAAACATTTCAATAAAATAAAATGAAGAAGTCGAAGATTGATAACTTCCGGTCAATATTTGTCCAATTTTCCTAACAAAAATGTCCCTTTGAAATGATAATTCTTTTTTATATAAAAATATTACCAATTATAATAAAGAATATGTTATTCTTTAGAGAAAACGCATGGATGTCTTCATTTGATAAAATATAACATGTCAGTGTCTTAATGTGATATAACATAACATGTCAGTGTCTTGAAGTGATATACAATGTCATTGTCTTGATGTGATATAACATGTCAGTGTTTTGTTAGGATGTGATATAACATGTCACTGTCTTGTTATGATGTGATATAATTTCTCAATGTCTTGATGTAATATAACATGTCTATAGCACCGGAATCTCCACGACACATAGGCAGTAAACCAATGTTATTAGATTCTCTTTCCTGGATTTGAACATTAATCAAACGCTTTTCATCACTTTGTTGGAACATTATTAGTTCAACTTCGGTGTACCCCACATATGCTAGGACACTGGTGGATCACTGGTGGTATTTCAAACGTATAAATATGGACGACATTTGTGTGAGGACATTCTATTGTTGTTCTTTGTCCTACAATGTACATGCAACAAACTGCAGTTTCTAATCCTCGATAAAAAAAATTACATAAATGTTGACAACAAACAAATGCTTAATGATCTGGACACACATATTGTTATTTGTATTATTTTCATCAATAAGGAAGTTAGTTTGCACTTTCTGTTTCCTGTTTCAGACAGTGAATCTTGTACCTATGGTCCCTGTACAGACAGTGGACTTTGCGCTTTTTTCTTCCTGTGCAAACAGTGGACTTTGCACATTTTCTCCTTGCAGTGGACTTTGCACTTTTTCTCTCTGTGCAGTGGACTTTGCACTATTTTCTTCCTGTACAGACAGTGGACTTTGCACTTTTTTTCTCCCTGTGCAGACAGTGGACTTTGCACATTTTCTCCCTGTGCAGTGGACTTTGCAATTTTTTATCCCTGTGCAGTGGACTTTGCACTTTTTTCTTCCTGTGCAGACAGTGGACTTTGTACTTCCTGTTTCAGACAGTGAACTTTGCACTTTGTGTTCCCTGTTCTACAGTGACGTTTGTATTTTCCACACTTTTTTATATTTATCCGAGAGCCCTGTATGATACGGTAGACTTATATAGCTTTCCTTTACATTTCCGAGAATTATTTCTCTAAACTAGCAGTGAGTGCAATGTCAGAAGATGTGTACAGTCTTCTACTGGGAAGAAGAACATTGTAGTTACTCTCTTACAACATCATGTCATGCTGAAGATGAAAGCGTCTATTCCATCCTGCAAGATAACCCCCTCGGTCGTTACCACTCCATAATACCATGATTATCTTTGCTTCGATAGCCAGATAAGTCTGCTTAAGGAGAGATTCTCGTTTATGGTAACATAAGTACTGGTATGTGTTATACTTACCCTGATGTCTCGAGTTTAACATGAACGATTTTTGCATTCCAGATATCATCAAATAATATTATTCAATTGTTTGATATTCCCCAAATATGTTTATTTTATCAAACCCTTCATGGAGTCCGAGTCATCTGGTACAGTAACATCACTAAAACGTCCCACGTGACGCAACTTCAAAGACTTTCCGTGACGGAAGGGAAACGTTATATCCAAAAGGATTCATAGATGCTGTCAGTTCTGGTATTGTGTTTCTATATGACATTGCAACGTCTGTGCTAGAATAGGACTGTGTCGTCACTCTAGAGTTGTTTCAACAGAAAAGTTAAATTGTTATCATTTTTACTTCAGAAAAACAACTATTATTTTGTTCATAATGGCTAAAACGTATGAACTGAAACCAAGAATATACAAAGGTTTACCAACAGATGGCGCCATTGCTTACTTCGTGTCATAAGCTTAAGAAATAATAACAAAAACAGACACGTGGAAGAGAACAAGAAAGTAAACAGTTTAAATGTTTATTAAAATACAAAGAATTGAATCCACAGAAAAAGGAAGAACTTAGATTCTTCTGTTAATTGGAAAGTCTTACACTTGCAGTTTTATGTTCTCATGTTAATTGGAAAGTCTTACACTTGCAGTTTTATGTTCTCATGTTAATTGGAGAGTCTTACACTTGCAGTTTTATGTTCTCATGTTAATTGGAGAGTCTTACACTTGCAGATTTATGTTCTCATGTTAATTGGAAAGTCTTACACTTGCAGTTTTATGTTCTCATGTTAATTGGAAAGTCTTACACTTGCAGTTTTATGTTCTCATGTTAATTTGTGAGGAATAACTTTCGTGAATTTACGTACTACTACTATTAAGTAGTGAGTAGTGTCAGCTGTAGTTATATGTTCTTCTGTTAGAATTGTTAAACCTCAGTGAGTCTTATGTTTTTTTATTAACATGTAGAGAGTGACACACGCTTATGCTAGTTTATGTATTGACTAGAAGTGCACAGTCTTATTGTATTTCAATTATTACTCAGACGTGACGCAGTTTTATATTATTCTATTAATTGTTGTAGCTGGACACAGACGTATGTTATTTTATTAATTAGATAAACAAATTCCTTTTCTTCTACATACTCACAAACGACATCTTCAACATGTTCAACGAACTTACTGATCATTCCGTTACTTATTCATATTTGTAGTCTGAAGAATGTCATTCTGAGTATCATACATGAGCATATGTAACAGGGTTAGGTAGGCCAAGAAGATGAAACAGTGGTCAACTGGCCAACCATACTTTGAATACTCCAGTTTATGGTAAAATGGTCAGCCGTACTCCAACATAGTGAAGTAGGTAACGGTCAATCCATCTGGGTTACTTTTTGCTCACGGCCCACTTGTAGGGCAGCAGAAGACAAGGGGTCGCCATCAACAGATTGTGCAGAGAGCTGGGTATGTGAGCAAGATTGAAGGGAAGTAGAGCAGAAGACCAAGAGATCGCCATTATTATAGAGCCTTGCTTTGGGAAGTCAACAAAAGAAAACAGAGCGATACACATTATAGCTGGATGAGAGAGGACGTTGGAAAAACTATTCAGAGATTTCAAGGGCGTTATTGAGAAGGTATGTATGTGAGACAATCTATCAAGACAATTGAACATGGTGATTTATTTCAGAGATTTATAAAGGTAACATGTTGAACAAACAGCGAAGTAGTAGATGATAGAGAATCAGATTCGGTTAGACTCAGAAATTGTTTCTGGCAATTTATTGTTCCTTCCAAGTATCCTTGTGTACATTGCTGCTAGAGGTGAGAAATCAACTATAGCTCTACTTGGCAGAACTCATACTAGAAAGTGTAGTTATAGCTATAGGAGTAATCTTACTGTGATTCGACTGTTCATATACGATAACAGAGAAACATTTAATCATCATCTTGGATGACCAGACCACGGTGCCTCAACGGACAGAGACGACACTACCTCGAACCTAACTAGGAACTTAGACGTCTACCCAGACGTATGACGACCACCACCTGATGGATGCTGCAACCGTGTTCAAGTCGTTCCATATCTGACAGGAAAGGACTGAACCTTCTTATCATCATCCAGTGATTATCAACCATTGGTTCCATCGAACTTGAACAATTTTACTACTTAAATGGAAGAGTGTATTATAACAATCAAATTTGTGATGACAGGTTAAAAAACCGAGTATTGCTGTGAATATTTCTAACGTTCAATTGATATATGCATAGCCTGAGTTCATTATTAAATAATTAATCCATCTTGTTGCTAATTGATCACAACGGTGTTAGGTTAGTTGTATTCACTAACATCTTAGTTTGTAGTAAGACAGAAGTGTGGAAAGAGTGATGTTATATTTTAAATCAAGAATATAATACAGTGGACAATCACGAGCCTTTCTTTTGGTCCACCCATTTTTCCTTGGGATTATTTTTTCTGGGGCCTTGTACTAGGTGAAACTACTACACATATTCTGAAGAACTTCATTCTGAGACCCACCCTTTTTAGTAGTCCAAAACAGTATATTCCGAGACTTATGTCTGCGCACAGTCTAAAATTCATTCTGAAACTGGCACTTGTTCGTAGTTTAAAGAATTTCATTCTAAGACGAATGCCTGTACGCATGAGACGAATGACATTTCGTAGACGGAAGAACTTCATTCTCAGATGAATGTCTGTGGTTAGTTTGAAAATCTTGACTTTACTCAGTTTATGTAGTAATGTGAGTGATTTTATTTGGTTAAAATCTTGAACTGAATTGTATTTGTTTTGTATGTCTATGTATGTGTTATGTATGTTAGTATGGATAACTATATATATATATATATGTATATATATATATATATATATATAGATATATATATATGTTTATGTATAGTTCATAGTTCATAAGTACGGTTCCAACATCATTGCAACGGGTCACCCTATAATTGCTCCGTTTCTGTGCCAATGAAAATCCAACGAAATGCTAACAACTGTGAAATGTTTCCTGTGTGAACTAATTCCAGAATGAAACAGCCGCATACCGCCACCAAAAGAAACCGGAAACGCATAAAATGCATATGGCCGTCGCTAATATAGCAACACAAAACCATTCATCACTTGAATTGCAGTTCATGTCGAAGGCAACATCAATCACGACAAAATCCAGCTTTCTGCACTCGCAATATAACTGCATATGGCAGATTGAGCTTGTTCGTCATAACCGCTGTCCGCCATTTTCTGAATACACACAACAAACGCACGGTTGACACAGCAAAAGCATTCCATGTAACAGTCATAGCTCACAGCGTTGCTCAAGCACTAACTCAGTAGCCTGGCAAACGAAACCAAAAAATACCCAACCAAACATCGCGGAAATGCGCTTGCAAAGTCGTGTTCAGAATCAAACAGTCCTGACTCTGAATGGACCTCCCGCATTCCGCCATTGCTGGCCAGATTTGTTTATGTTTATGTATTTGTGTGTATGTGCGTATATGTATATTACCTGTAAGTTGTAAGATACTGAGCTCCTATGAGAACTTTCTGAGAGCAAACATATTGATTATATCCTGTTCTTCAAAAGAAGTAAGTCATGTGGTAGCTAGTAGTTTATGTCTTATTTAACATATATTTCTGCAGACTATAGCGTATGAAGTGTCTATCTCTGGTCATTTCGAAACCAGCTTCTGCAGGAGATAGGTGGACCAATTTCTTTCATCATTTGTGGAATGTCGAAGGCGAGAAATGAACCCACATACCATGCATGTCCAACTAAAATAATAGAATGCTCTACTTGCTACACTAATTTGTCTCACATTTAACCTGATAATGTATTATTCTTTGTATTTCATTCTTCTTGTAATGTTTGTATGTTTCATTCTTCGTGTAATGTTTGTATGTTTCATTCCTCTTGTAATGTTTGTATGTTTCATTCTTCTTGTAGTGTTTGTTTGTTTCATTCTTCTTGTAGTGTTTGTATGTTTCATTCTTCTGTAATGTTTGAATGTTCTTCTTCTTGAGTGTTTGATGTTTCATTCTTCTTGTAGTGTTTGTATGTTTCATTCTTCTTGTAGTGTTTGTATGTTTCATTCTTCTTGTAGTGTTTGTATGTTTCATTCTTCTGTAGTGTTTGTATGTTTCATTCTTCTTGTAGTGTTTGTATGTTTCATTCTTCTTGTAGTGTTTGTATGTTTCATTCTTCTTGTAGTGTTCGTATGTTTCATTCTTCTTGTAGTGTTTGTATGTTTCATTCTTCTTGTAGTGTTTGTATGTTTCATTCTTCTTGTAGTGTTTGTATGTTTCATTCTTCTTGTAGTGTTGTATGTTTCATTCTTCTTGTAGTGTTTGTATGTTTCATTCTTCTTGTAATGTTTGTATGTTTCATTCTTCTTAGTGTCGATGTTTCATCTTCTTGTATGTTTGTATGTTTCATTCTTCTTGTAGTGTTTGTATGTTTCATTCTTCTTGTAGTGTTGATGTTCAACTTCTTGTAGTGTTTGTATGTTTCATTCTTCTGTAGTGTTTGTATGTTTCATTCTTCTTGTAGTGTTTGTATGTTTCATTCTTCATGTAGTGTTTGTATGTTTCATTCTTCTTGTAATGTTTGTATGTTTCATTCTTCTTGTAAAGTTTGTATGTTTCAATCTTCTTGTAGTATTTGTATATTTTATTCTTCTTGTAGTGTTTGTATGTTTCATTCTTCTTGTAGTGTTTGTATTTTTCATTCTTCTTGTAGTGTTTGTATTTTCATTCTTCTGTAGTTTGTATGTTTCATTCTTCTTGTAATGTTTGTATGTTTCATTCTTCTTGTAATTTGTATTTTCATTCTTCTTGTAGTGTTTGTATGTTTCATTCTTCTTGTAGTGTTTGTATGTTTCATTCTTCTTGTAGTGTTTGTATGTTTCATTCTTCTTGTAGTGTTTGTATGTTTCATTCTTCTTGTAATGTTTGTATGTTTCATCTTCTGTATTGTATGTTTCATTCTTCTGTAGTGTTTGTATGTTCATTCTTCTTGTAGTGTTTGTATGTTTCATTCTTCTTGTAGTGTTTGTATGTTTCATTCTTCTTGTAGTGTTTGTATGTTTCATTCTTCTTGTAATGTTTGTATGTTTCATTCTTCTTGTAAAGTTTGTATGTTTCAATCTTCTTGTAGTATTTGTATATTTCATTCTTCTTGTAGTGTTTGTATGTTTCATTCTTCTTGTAGTGTTGTATGTTTCAATCTTATTGTAATGTTTGTATGTTTCATTCTTCTTGTAATGTTTGTATGTTTCATTCTTCTTGTAGTGTTTGTATGTTTCATTCTTCTTGTAGTGTTTGTATGTTTCATTCTTCTTGTAGTGTTGTATGTTTCATTCTTCGTGTAGTGTTGTATGTTTCATTCTTCTTGTAGTGTTTGTATGTTTCATTCTTCTTGTAGTGTTTGTATGTTTCATTCTTCTTGTAGTGTTTGTATGTTTCATTCTTCTTGTAGTGTTTGTATGTTTCATTCTTCTTGTAGTTTGTATGTTTCATTCTTCTTGTAATGTTTGTATGTTTCATTCTTCTTGTAGTGTTTGTATGTTTCATTCTTCTTGTAGTGTTTGTATGTTTCATTCTTCTTGTAGTGTTTGTATGTTTCATTCTTCTTGTAGTGTTTGTATGTTTCATTCTTCTTGTATTTTCTGTATGTTTCAATCTTCTTGTAATGTTTGTATGTTTCATTCTTCTTGTATGTTATGTTTCATTCTTCTTGTAATGTTTGTATGTTTCATTCTTTTTGTAGTGTTTGTATGTTTCATTCTTCTTGTAGTGTTTGTATGTTTCATTCTTCTTGAAATGTTTGTATGTTTCATTCTTCTTGTAATGTTTGTATGTTTCAATCTTCTAGTAATGTTTGTATGTTTCATTCTTCTTGTAGTGTTTGTATGTTTCATTCTTCTTGTAATGTTTGTATGTTTCATTCTTCTTGTAGTGTTTGTATGTTTCATTCTTCTTGTAATGTTTGTATGTTTCATTCTTCTTGTAGTGTATGTAGTTTCATTCTTCTTGTAGTGTTTGTATGTTTCATTCTTCTTATAGTGTTTGTATGTTTCATTCTTCTTGTAGTGTTTGTATGTTTCATTCTTCTTGTAGTGTTTGTATGTTTCATTCTTCTTGTATTGTCTGTATGTTTCAATCTTCTTGTAGTGTTTGTATGTTTCATTCTTCTTGTAGTGTTTGTATGTTTCATTCTTCTTGTAGTGTTTGTATGTTTCATTCTTCTTGTAGTGTTTGTATGTTTCATTCTTCTTGTATTGTCTGTATGTTTCAATCTTCTTGTAATGTTTGTATGTTTCATTCTTCTTGTAGTGTTTGTATGTTTCATTCTTCTTGTAATGTTTGTATGTTTCATTCTTCTTGTAGTGTTTGTATGTTTCATCCTTCTTGTAGTGTTTGTATGTTTCATTCTTCTTGTAGTGTTTGTATGTTTCATTCTTCTTGTAGTTTTTGTATGTTTCATTCTTCTTGTAGTGTTTGTATGTTTCATTCTTCTTGTAGTGTCTGTATGTTTCAATCTTCTTGTAATGTTTGTATGTTTCATTCTTTTTGTAGTGTTTGTATGTTTCATTCTTCTTGTAATGTTTGTATGTTTCATTCTTCTTGTAGTGTTTGTATGTTTCATTCTTCTTGTAATGTTTGTATGTTTCATTCTTCTTGTAGTGTATGTATGTTTCATTCTTCTTGTAGTGTTTGTATGTTTCATTCTTCTTGTAGTGTTTGTATGTTTCATTCTTCTTGTAATGTTTGTATGTTTCATTCTTCTTTTAGTGTTTGTATGTTTCATTCTTCTTATAGTGTTTGTATGTTTCATTCTTCTTGTAGTGTTTGTATGTTTCATTCTTCTTGTAGTGTTCTGATGTTTCATTCTTCTTGTAATGTTTGTATGTTTCATTCTTCTTGTAGTGTTTGTATGTTTCATTCTTCTTGTAGTGTTTGTATGTTTCATTCTTCTTGTAGTGTTTGTATGTTTCATTCGTCTTGTAGTGTTTGTATGTTTCATTCTTCTTGTAGTGTTCGTATGTTTCAATTCATTTTCAAGTGAATGTATGTTGGATTGTTTCTTTCAGTTCATTTTCAAGTGAATGTATGTTGGATTGTTTCTTTCAGTTTATTTTTCAAGTGAATATATGTTGGATTGGTTTTTTTTGGAATGCGAAGCAGAACCTGACGACTTGACATATTTTCTTTAAAATATCGATTTTCCAAATTTATTTTTTTCTGTTAGTTTTATATCTCTAGAATCAAATTCCATTTTTTTAAAATAACTTTTATTTTTTTAATTTGAAAATGAATTTTAAACAGCCACACCTCTCGGAGATTTAACGTGTTTTTAAAAGACAATGTCTAGAAATACCGTTTGGCTTGTACTTAGGAATGGACATCTCTATTCCATAAGACCTATAGAATTGTATGTCTTTTTTAAAAGGGCAGTGTGAGAACATGGTGATGGTTTATCCTATTCTATGGAAGCTATGGCTAAAAGCATATTTTTGCCAGGTCAATGAGAAAGAGACAACTTATTTATTGCCGGATGCTCTGTGATGGAGATTTCAAAGCTTTTGTAGAGACAAATACATCTTCTAACTATGATATTCAAACTGTCAAATAAGGTTTTATCAATCGCATAGCTAACAAAAACGTCATCTCATTAGTCTACCTTAGTATTTGCCTATATTAAAAAATGGTAGTTCTCTCATACTCTACATCAAGGAGCATGAGATAGTTAAGGAGGAATGAGGTACATATAATGCAGGTGAATTTAACACGTAACAATACATGATGGATGTTCTGTCAATCAAAAAATTTAATTTATGTGGAAATTCTTTGGTAAGTTATAGATCTTTTCAAATTTCACCAAAAGTATTTGCAGATCTATCAATACTGAGGGCACTCAGATATAGAAATGCAAGTTTTGACAAATATATTTTTTAATACAATATTTTTAGTAACCATAAGTTTCAATTTTTTGATAAAAATAGTATATGTCTTATTCGTTTCACTTCTATCAGCTTGTTGTCTGTCCTAGGACAATTTAAAGTTGCTAAGTACCTAGAACTTTGGCTTACTTAAGTATTTCAATTTTTTTAAAAGAATAATATGAATTAGTTGCGAGTTCTTACCTACTTTATGACAGTGTTCATAATCCAACATGGCCGCCATTTCCATGGCAACCCGACAAATAATTAATTTTAAAGTTATATAATATTTCATCTCAGAGCACCCCTGGTACTACCTGATAATTAGTATCTCATTTGACTGAGAAATAAGGAATTTAGCAACCGTTTGTCCTGTCTCCCCTGTTCTATTCATTTTCAAGTGCATTTTATATTGTACTGTTTTTTGAAATCCATTTTCAAGTGAATGCGTGTTGTGTTGTTTTTCTTAATTCATTTTTAAGTGAGTGCATTGTGTAGAGTTCATTTTCAAGTGAAGAGACATGAGACGGTCAGAAAGTAATGCACCACATTTGTTTTTGTTCAAAAGTTTGGGCTCAAAATAAATAAATTTTACACATAATGTACACGAATATCCCCTCTCAACATACTATTTTTGTACGTAATCCCCATCAACATGAACGGCCTTAGCCAACGCGACACAAAAACCAAATGTCTTGTCTGTACCAGGTGTTATCCTGTTCACGTAGTCATTTATTTACTTCTTTAATCACATCCTCATTTAACCTTGGGTTCACGTCATACATTTTAAATAAACTAATGGTTTCAAAGGCGCATGAGGGGGTGTGCCAGGATTAGTGAGCCGGCACTAATCAAGACCATGTCACCTACTTCCACGTGGTGACCCTGGCAACAGACTTTAGTTCCAGTCTGGCTAATGGGGGCAGGGATCTGGGAGAACTACTGGTAGTGGTAGAAGTGCAAGTACGAAAAAGCAAGGCAGGTACGAACAAAAGTTACGAATCTCCTGGCCGATGGCCAACAAAATATTGCCCAAGTTCCGAACAAAATAAACAGCAGCGAAACGTCTATGATAGAATCCCTACTCCGCCGCAGTAAGGCCCGAACACAAATTGCCATCCCCGAAGCATGAGACTACATACACAAGTTTGAAGTATAAGTCAGAGGTCCCGCCACAAATTACAAGTTTCTCTGCAGATGGGTAGATTAGTAAACATGAAAAGATGAGAGATGCATCCAGTGATGAAACGTGTGTCCACATAAGGCGAAACATGAAGCCCTGAGGAGGGGCAAACATTGCCAGCTGTGGGGCAAGAATAGATAAGTCAGATGCTAGCGAATAAAAGTCTACCCTCGTGTCGGTACGAGGGAAGATTGCAGTTGACTCCGTATCGGCGGCCTGGCGCAGATAAACTTAAGGGGCAAGGTTGGCAGAGCGCAAAACATAAAGTTGCGTTTACGTGCGTAACGAAACTGCCCTCCCTGGGAAAACCGTGCAACGTACTGTTGCGATAACAACTAGCATCCACGTAAGAACTGAGGCGGGTGATGCCTAACGGAACTGCCAGCTTTGGGGCAACCGGGCAAAGTACGGTTGCAGTCACAACTAACAACCCCGCGACAGTTCTACTGTATCCTTGTTAGGCTGAACTCTGCAGAACCACTTATTGAGTTTTGATGTTACCTTCAGAATTGATTATCTCACTTCTTGATATCACATGTACAAGAATACCATTATCAATTGTCCAAAACAGACACTGATCTTAACACTTTCTACTGATTAAGTAGTCTTGAATTTATTTCTTGTGATTGTGGATGATGTCACTTTATTGACTGCTTCTTATCTCAGTCTCAAAATAATGCACTCAGATTTTATCACATATAACTGTCTTTGATAAAATGTTCTCTCCCTCAGTATCGAATCGCTTAAAGATTTCAGAGCAGATTGTTTTACTTTGAAATTTGTGGGACTTTGAGGAACCACTCGTGCGCACATCTTGGAACATCCAAAATTTGAAAATTGTAATTACACTTTGCTTGCAGACTGATAGTTGCAAGGTTAATTGTTGACATTTAATGCGTCCATGGTCAGAAATAATGATATCAGCATAGTTCAACATGTCTGAACTGGTAGCCATTTCAGAACATCCATAGCGCAGAAGTTCATGCAGCTCAGCTTTACTTTATGTTTTTACTTTATGTTTTTACTTTATGTTTTTACTTTATGTTTTTACTTTATGTTTTCACTTTATGAAACTTTAACTCTCTTAGTCAGACGGTGATATTATTGACCGCACAACCTCCATATACAGCAGATCAAAATTTGTGAATGTTCACCCTAGTTTCTCTTTTTTTCACAACCAGAAATGTGATTAATATTCACTGTTTTGTAAATTGCTCACACACGTCATTGTTAACTGGTTACTGTAGCTTTTCATATTGTGTAAATGTAGTGCGATTTGATGTAAACAATCGAGTTTTTTCCAATTTTTAAGAGTGCAAACTTTCATACTTTTATCTTAATTATTCACTAAGAAAAGTAATGCGGTGACATCTTTCTGACTGACCTTCAAATATTATATCATTTCATTTAAGCTGTGGTTTGGTTCATTCGAAGCTAACAGACATTTCGAAGATTTAGCCTGTGGCAATTTCCAGCTTACCCATATGAAAATGGTTTGATGTCTATCTCCTGGTCTTGTCCTTACTCATTGACTTCACCAGATTTTGAGAGCCTGCTGGTAGTTACCGCTAGCATAACTCTTCGGATCATTGGGCACCACCTGCTTTCACATTTGAAACGGAGACAACAGAGAGATTTTACAGTTTCATATAACATTGATAGTATTGTCCACTTATAGTTCATGCAATTAATATATTAATCCTTCTCCCTTGCATGAACCTGATAGAGATAATCGTAAAAATAATGATGATGAAGTTACTAATGAGGATGATTTATTTTCAGAGCACTCACACAAATAATCTATTATTAGATCTCACTGATATAATGAATGCTGACATAGTCCACTGATTAGAACATTGGTTTTACAATACAAAGAAACCTGTTTCATCTCTACGGGAATTTAATGTGTTTAGAACGACACATTATACAAGCAGAGAGAGGCACATAATGAGCAGTGTGTTTAACCAGCTACCTACAAGCAGTGTTGCCAATTTAGCACTTTTAGTGCTAGATCTAGCACTATTTTTGTGATCTAGCACTGCAAATTTAGATCTAGCACCTAGCACCAAATCTAGCACTGAAAAAAATTAGTTAGCACTTTCAGCACTTCTTTAGTTTGGTATGAATCAGAAATTCTTGGATTCTCCGAAAGGAGTTAATTCTTATTTTTCATGTTTGTTGGCCTACACGCTCTGATATAACCAATAAAAGGTTCGCCTTAGGTTGAAAGGGCGTGCCTCGGCTTAAAGAGGCTTTAATCCCTTACTAAACAAACAAAACCAAGCAAATGGTGGACCTTGTTCAATCTTGTTGACTTGCCACCAGCTTCTGTATTTGCTCTCAGTTCATCAGTGACTGTTCTTAAGTGCTATAATCATTTCCAAACCAACGGAGGACTGTTCAAATCATAAAGAGAATTCCTCATTCAGCAATGAGTAAAGCAAAACCAACGTATTCGCAAAAATTTCGAAAGGAATGGTTAAACGATCCTACTTTTGCAAAGTGGCTACTTGAAGTACCAACTGATTCATCTAAAGCTCATTGCAAGTATTGTAGACATGACATCTTAGCTAAGTATTTTCTTTTAGCAAGACATTGTGAAACAAAGAAACATAAACTTGCTAGTCCATGTCAAAGTGCTTCTCTTACAAGTTTCGTTGCGAAGAAAGATGATAAGATATCTACACTTGAGGCCAATTTAGCAATGTTTATTTGCTGTCATTCATCATTCAATTCTTGTGATCACTTGGTAGACTTGTGCAAAAATACCATATCGGACAGTGAAATGGTAAATAAAGTTAGGATGAATCGTACAAAGTGTGCAAATATTGTAAAGAATATCATTGCTCCTTACTTCAAGAAAGATTTGACTACTGATCTTGGGCAAGGAAAATTCTGTTTAGTACTGGATGAATCAACTGGCATCACTGTAAACAAGTTATTGGGTATTGCTGTAATTTATTACAGTGAAACTCACAAGAAAGTAATTCATACATATCTTAATATGGTGTTACTAGACAAATGTTATGCAGATGCCATTGTAAATGCAGTCAAGAATGAATTAGATGAAAAGAAATTAAACATGAAAAATCTTCTGGCTATTGGCACTGACAACTACAGTGTCATGGTAGGGACAAATAACGGTGTTTTCAAGAAGTTGAAGGAAGGAATTCTTGGATTAATCTTATTTAAATGTGTATGCCACTCCATACAATTATCAGTGTCCCATGCTTGTGCTGCCTCATTGCCAATAAACTTGAGTTTTTAGTAAGTGAGATTTATAAATGGTTTTCTAAGAGTTCACTGAGACAAATTTCTTAGTCAACTTTACCAGAGCATTAATGATAAGGAACCACTGAAGATCTTAAATTCTTGTGTAACCAGGTGGTTAGCAATTGAACCAGCAATCAGCAGAATTTTAAATTTTAAGCCAATGGAATGAATTGCAGACTCATTTTCAATTAGCAAGTTCTAATGAAAAATATTACATCGCCACTTTACTGTATGAAATGTATTGTGACCCTCAGAATGAGTTATTTATATTATTTTTGCATCCAATTCTAAAACATGTTCAAGAAGTGAACAAACTTTTGGAATCAAATACTGCTGATAAAACAAAATTGTTTTCTGATCTATCTCTTCTTATTACATCTATTGCTAACATGTTAGTACTGCCAACAAGCAACATTGATCCTCTTGATCCTAACACTAACATTGAAGAATTTCTGGATCCAAATCCACAGCTGGGTTCTAGATTTGAGAAAAGACTTGGGGAATTGATAATTAGCCAACAAATTCAATCTTCTCAAGTAACTCACATCCGCAAAAGGGCACAAAACTTTTTTGATTAGCCTGTACAAAGAGCTGCATAATCGTCTGCCAGAAAACATTGATATTTTGAAGAATATAAGCTTATTCTCAGTGCAAAATACATTGACACATTTTAAGAAAATATTATTCCCTGCTAGAATTATTTCACTTAAATGAAGAAATGAAATCATCAATTGAGATTCAATACAACATCATACATTTAGTTACATGGACTGATATTGCAACCACTGAGACATTTTGGTCTGAAGTTTTCAATTATACAGATTCTTCGGGAGGTAACCCTTCAAATGTTACCGTATCCCCACTCTCTACACGCAACCATACCCTCTCTACTTTTCTTTCCAATGTTACTAAATGACCAACACTAACAACACGGTCCGGAACAATAATATTAAAGTATCTATTTAATCTCTAGTGTTTACACAGTCCATTGTTCATAAATCAAACTGCATCAAATAACAAAACCATCACGAAAACACATCTCACATAAATCCAAAACGTTAACAATAGTCAAATTTAAACAGCAACTGACGTAGAAAGTCAAAGATGGTTTTTTAATCACATGTAGAACTGTCTGTCCCCCACCTTCCTAACGCCTACTTAAATATCGTGATGAACTCGTGAGCTCACTAAGTCCCTGGATCCGTTTTCCTCCTCAACAGCTGGGAACCAAGGGCGTTCTGGCTTCTTTCTACTTCCGGCCTCGTACAGCAAACCCTTTTCCAAGTCAGCTAGACGCCGGGCGGTACACTTGTCCCTCTCTCGCTAACAAATACGGCCACTCTCAAAATCCGCAACACTGGATATAGTTCAGTATATAAATTCTGCTCCACCTTTTCTGACGGTCTATCTGAAATAGCCTAATGACAGGAACAGGTGTCCCACTCTCACTAACGAATACGGCCACTCTCAAAATCCACAACTCTGGAAAAAGTTCAGTATATAAATTCTGCTCCACTCTTTTCTAACTGTCTATCTGAAATAGCAAAATAACAGGTACAGGTGTCCCACTCTCACTAACGAATCCGGCCACTCTCTAAATCCACAACTCTGGATATATTTCAGTATATAATTCTGCTCCACTCTTTCTAACTGTCTATCTAAAATAGCATAATAACAGGCACCGGTGTCCCACTCTCACTAACAAATCCGGTCACTCACAAGATCCACAACACTGGATATATTTCAGTATATAAATTCTGCTCCACTCTTTCTAAATGTCTATCTAAAATAGTATAATAACAGGCACCGGTGTCCCACTCTCACTAACGAATCCGGTCACTCATAAGATCCACAACACTGGATATATTTCAGTATATAAATTCTGCTCCACTCTTTCTAACTGTCTATATGAAATACATAAGAACCCATACGCTATCTAGGTCCATGAAATCCTGTCCCCATTCGTGCTACCGTCCCGGACTCTATCTACTCTCTCACTAACGAATCCGCTCAAAAATTATAATCTCCAATACTCTGAGTTCGTTCACCTATCTTCGTGACAACTCATGAGCTGTCAACAACTGTCATCATAACAAAATAGACACAAGGGGAATAAAACCAAAGGGGAACAACCAACTACAATAAGCAAGAATTTATCCCCTTATCCCCAGGAACAGTAATACTGTTACACAAAGACGTTGCAACTTTTGCCCTAAATTTATTAATTTTACCAAATTCTAATGCTGAAGTGGAACGGTTATTCAGCAGCATGAATGTCGTGAAAATTAAAATGAAAAACAAAATGCAGCTGCCCATGCTTTCAGCAATTCTTGCAGTAAAATATGGATTAAAGAGGCATAATAAATGCTGCAAAAACTTTAAATTACCTAAAGATGTCACCGCCAAAATTGGAACAATGGACTCGTATGACCCAACAAAAACTTCAGAAGATGTGCAGTCTGACTTCTCAAATTACGATGAAATACTATTCAAGCTGTAATTAATACAGCACAATTGGTAAGTAAACTGTTTTTGACATTTTTTCTAGCATTAAAAATATTTCTACCACTTTCTAGCACTCCCCCTAAAATCTAGCATTAAAAACATATTTACATTTGGCAACCCTGCGAGTCATATGACCCAAAAAAAACTTCAGATGATGTGCATTCCGATTGCTCAAACGGCGCCAGAAGATGTGCAGGCTGACTTTTTCAAATTACAATGATATACTATTGATCTGTAATTAATACAGCACAATTGGTACTTAAAATATTTTTGCACTTTTCTAGCATTAAAAAAATATTTCTAGCACTTTCTAGCACTTTTAAACTAAAATCTAGCACTAAAAGCCGATTTACATTTGGCAACACTAGCTACAAGAACAGTAAGCATACTTACACTTCAACATCTACTATGTGAGAATGGGAAGTTGTTGGTCTCTTTAGACTATTATTATGTTGGTTCAGTAATCAATAGACATTCCTTACTGACGTAGCAAGACTGCAGAGATTAATTAGTTAGCTCTTCTGATTGACATCATCAAAAATTGGACAAGTTCTTCTTATGTGCTACATCCGTCAGTGCAGATATGTAGCCTGTTACTAACACACAAAATGCATCTTCTTCATTTCGACTAAAAGACCACAGTCTGAGAACAGCTGTATGAAAACTAGAAAGAGACAACTAAAAGTAGGAACATGAAATGTAAGGATACTGTACCAGAAGTGGAAGCTAAATAATTTGATACTAGAGGATAATTGTATCTCTCTCGATCCTCGACTAGACTGATGAACCAACTTTTATCATGAATGTTACTGTTGCTTTTAGTGACTCCGTTCTCCCGTACAGCTTCCCAGGAAGCTCAGGGCTAAATGTATGAAGATCAATATAATTGGAGGGACAGAATCCAGATGGAATTACTCAGGGTATATTAAAATAGAAGAGCATATAATTATTTACTTAGAAGGAGAAGATCGTCGAAGTTGAGTGAAAATACTGATAATAAAAAGAACTAACAGAACATATGAGTGGATGCTGAACATATAATGATAGAAAAATACTGTTAAAACTAAGAATTAATATATTCAGCATATCGTTTATTCAAAAATATGGACCAACTTTACATTATTTAAACAAAAAGAGGAAATTGAGGGATATTACGATGAGCTACAGAACATATATAGTGAAAATCTTAGTAGATTATGTGTTGAGACCAGCAAGCATTTTTATAATGTCATAACAAATACTAGAAAATGAGGTAAGAGATACTAAGAGAAGTCCAAAGAACAAAGCTGCAGGAATTGATGAAATAACAGCAGAGGAAATAAAGACGTGTGGAGAAATTGGAATAACCTGGATAGATTACATCTTCAAGAAGGCATAGGAAGAAAGAATTGTCCCTTCAGATTAGTAAAAAGCGATTCAAGTATCAATGTGGAAGAAGTGAAAAAACTGGATTGTGGTATATACAGAAGCTTTGCCCTTCTAAGCCATGTTTGAAAATGTTACAAGTGTTCTAGGGCAGCAAAAGACAAATTGTGGAGCCAACACTCAGTCCGTAACAATGTGGGTTCAGAAAAGGAAAAGGGTGCACAGACTCATTATTTCATGATAAATACGTTATGATTGACAGCGGGGTAGACAAAAATGCAAGAGCAAAACATGGCGTCGGCTTTCTAATAAAACAACATAAAGCCAAACTCATAACTAATGTCGACTACATATCAGAAAGAATAATAAGCATACAGATAATGGAGAAAGAGAAAACAACAACATACATTCAAGATATGCCCGTAACGACAATAACATACATTCAAGTATATGCCCCAGTAACGACAATAACATACATTCAAGTATATGCCCCATGTAACGACAATAACATATTCAAGATATGCCACGAACGACAACACATACATTCAAGTATATGCCCATGTAACGACAATAAAACGACGAAGAACGAAAGATTTCTTTGAAAGTCTCTCTATCACTTTAAATAACATCATAAGCAAAGAAGAGATCTATGTAATGGGAGATTTTAACGGAAGAGTAGGGAAGAAAACAAATGATCATGAACACTGTTTAGGACATTTTGGAGACACATCAACAGAACGAAACAACATTGTGGAAGAGCTAATAAATATATGCTTAGAACACTGTCATATAATAACAAACACATTTTATCAACATAGACAGAGACACATAAAAACTTAGTCCAGATGGGACAATTTGCTTCAAGCGTCACAGATTGATTACATACGTGTAAGATACAGGCACCCAATATAAGAAGGGATATATCACAGACGCCCAAGTTATACCAAACATTAACATAGATACCGACCATCGACCTGTCGTAGTAAATGAGAGAAGACAATCGCTGAGACTAAATGACAAAACTGAAACAAGACATTGGAAATAGCTTGTTATAAACTTTAAAACATTGGTGGAAGAAACAACCAAAGACGAGTTATATCAAGAAATGAACCAGATCTACAACACCTTACCCAAGAGAATTGATAACATCGAGAAGGAATGCTCAGTATTTAAAACCTCCATATCAAACAATTTACTAAAAGTATATGGCTATCATTCAATGCTATGCACCCACTAACGAAGCCGAAGAAGAGGACAAAACACATTTTATAGAAGGTTACAGGAAATAGTGGACAAGGTTCCAGCTCAGGACGTTTTGTGCATAATGGGAGACCTAAACGCAAAAGTTGGAAACAATAACAGACACAGAGAAGCAATAATGGGGAAAGAGGGATGTGGCACTGCAAATGAAAATGGAGAAATGTTGAGCAATTTTTGTCTAGAAAACAGACTGATCATAGGAGGCACATTGTTTCCACACAGGACCATACACAAGTACACATGGATATCCCCAAATGGAAGAGATGAAAACCAGATAGACCACTTTATGATCAACAGCAAATGGCGAAAGACATTACTTGATGTAAAGGTGAAAAGAGGAGCTGACGTGGGCAGCGACCACCACCTTGTCGTTGCCATGATCAGGCTCAAACTCAAGAAAACATATATACAAGCCAAGACAAGAACAGAATACTTTAATGTTAACCTATTAAAAGACAGAGAGATTGCTACAAAATATATAATGGAACTAAAGAACAGATTTCAAATCCTGTCAGAGCAGTCAGACACAACACCAACTGAAAGTATCCAAGAAAAATGGAAAGCGATCAAAGGCACATATAAAATAGTTAGCAGTAGGGTACTGGGAACCAGTAAAGGACAACATAAAGAGTGGATAAGTGGCAAGACCTTAGAATACATCCAAAAGCGAAAGGAGAAAAAAATTCTCATCAATAGCATTAGATCAGAACGTCAAAAGATAAGGCAAGAAAAGAATATACAGAACTAAACAAAATGGTAAAAAGAAGTGCTAGAACAGACAAGAGACAATTTATGGAAAAGACAGCAGAAATAGCAGAAAAGCTGCTAAAGTACATGATCTGCACACACTGTACAAGATTACCAAACAATTATGCGGAGGTAAAAGACACAACCATAACATGCCAGTCAGAAACAGTCTAGGACAACTGTTGACAACAGAGCAGGAGCAGGATATGAGATGGACATCCCACTTTGAAGATGTGCTAAACAGACCTGATCCTGAACATCCACCGATATCCCACCGGCCGCACAGGATATTGATATCAACCTCAAATTGCCAGAAAAGCAAGAAATAGTAAAAGCTATTGGATCCCTGAGAAACAACAAAGCACCGGGAAATGATGAAATGACAGCAGAGCTTTTCAAGATCGATCCAATCTTAGCTGCAAACATATTAGAGCCATTGTTTGCAGATATCTGGGAGAAAGAAGAATTGCCTAAGGATTGGACTAGGGGTACTGTGGTGAAAATCCCCAAGAAAGGATACCTAACAGATTGCAATAACTGGAGAGGAATCACGTTGCTTTCAATCCCAAGTAAGATATTCTGCAAAATTGTCATAATGCGAATACAAGAAGCAGTAGACAAGTGTCTACGAATGGAGCAAGCAGGATTTAGGAAAGGAAGAGGAACAAATGAACATATATTTACCCTGCGTAACATTTTAGAACAATGTAGCGAGTGGCAAAGGACTATATATATCAACTTCATAGATTTTGAAAAGGCATTCGACAGCGTCCACAGAGACAGCCTATGGAAGATACTGAGACAATACGGCGTACCGCAGAAGCTTGTCAACATCATAGCCCTCTTCTATAAAGATTTCTCCTGTAACCTAAAGAATTCCAACAAAACATTCCCAGTAAAATCTGGTGTAAGACAGGGATGCGTAATGTCCTCTCTTTGTTTAGTATTACAATTGACTGGGTGCTAAAAATGCCATAAAACAACAAGCACCAAGAGGAATAAGATGGACCCTTTTCGAGATGCTTGAGGACCTGGACTTTGCAGACGATATAGCCCTGGTGTCACACAAATATGAACATATACAAGAGAAAAGTACAATACTTCACAGCACGGCAAAGACAGTAGGCCTCAAAACAAACACAGGAAAACAAAAATTATGACAAACAGTGAAATCCAACAACCAGTAATGTTAGAAAATCAAACACTGGAAAGGGTTGAGCAGTTTACATATCTTGGTAGCGTACTGACACTAAATGGTGGCACAGAGGAAGATATAAAATCACGTCTGAGTAAGGCCAGAACCGCTTTTGCCAGAATGAAGCCAGTATGGAAGCCCAAAATCTACAATAGGACCACAAAGCTTAAACTCTATAAAAGCATTGTTTTGCCAGTTTTGCTCTACGGATCGGAGTGTTGGAGGATGACCAAAGGAGATACTAGCAGGCTGTCAGTTTTCCACCACTCTTGTCTTCGCAGAATCTTGGGAATCTTTTGGCCAGTAAAAATATCCAATAACCAACTACTCCAAGACACAAGACAAGAGGCAATGAATGACATACTCAAAAGAGAAGATGGAAATGGCTCGGACATGTTATGAGAATGAAACAAGAAATGCCTGCAAGGATAGCCCTCACTTGGACACCAGAGGAAAGAGAAAGAAAGGCAGACCACGGACAACATGGAGGCGCATGATGGAAGAGGAACTGGACACCGCATCTCTGACGTGGGGCTCTGCGCTGAAGGTTGCACGGACAGGAGAGCATGGAAAGTCCTTTCTGAAGCCCCATGTGTCACTAGGCATGACGGGATTAAGTAAGTAATATGGCACAAGAGGACCAGCCAAAGCTCATCAAAAAACAGCATCGTGGAGTGAAGAGATACAAACAGTCATGCACAGTACGAAACATTATTTCCAAACATGGTTTAAATCTAAACACCATAACGACTATGTACAATACCGTCTAGCCAGGAAAGAGGTGAAAAGAATAGTCAAGAAAGAGAAAGAAAACTCATGGTACAAATAGGGAGAACATCTAACAGACTTATGTAGGACAAAACCGAGAGAATTTTTTAAGAGTGTCAAGGCAATGAGAGTGAGAGACGATAGCTACAACCCTACCACTATCATAAACAGTAAGGAAGGAACACCATTACTCAACAGACAAGATAGAATGAACAGATAGAAGGAATATTTTCAAGAACTTTATAACCCTACTAAATTAACTGAATATATACACACAACAAAGGAAAGTGAAGAAACAAAATCTCATATATTGATCCAAGAAATTGTAGAGTAATAAAGAACAGCCCTAACAACAAATCACCAGGTGCAGATGGCATATCCAACGAAGGAATTAAAGCATGCACAGAAATAGGTGTAAAATAATTAAACAGAGTATTCACAGCTGCATGGACAGTAAGAAAAGTAAAAAGTTCCTGATGACTCGCAAAAATCAGTAATAGTCCCATTATGGAAAAATAAAGCAATAAAAGAGAATGCGAAACATACAGAAGCATTTCCCTATAAAGCCAAACTGGTAAAATATATGCAAAAATATTAAAACAGCGCATAAGACACATCGCTGACCCACAAATAAGCACCTCACAGTTTGGATTTAGAAGAGGAGTGGGATGCACAGACGCTCTATTCACTCTGAGACAACTGAGTGAAAAAGCAATACAATATAATAAAGAGTTATACTTATTATTCATCGATCAAGAAAAGGCATTCGACAGAATAGATAGAAGTATTCTATGGGAAACACTAGAAAACTATGGGATCAAGGGACAACTGCTAGACAATATCAGAGCAATATATACAAATAGTCACAGCGTGGTAATAACAACAAATGGAATGACAGAATCACTCGAAACAAAATCAGGAGTAAGACAGGGCTGTGTGCTCTCACCTCTTCTCTTCAACATATATATAGACAGAATAGTGAAAGAAACACAGTGCGGAAAAGACCTTATTGACATAGACAATGATCACTACGACCAATTAAATAATCAAATCAGTGAATTACTTTTTGCAGACGACCAAAGTTTAATCTATGAAGATGAGCTACAACAACACATGAATTCATTGCTAATAGCATGTAGAAAGTACAACATGAAAATCAACAAACAAAAGATCGAGACCATGAAAATCAGCAGAACACCAAGCCAAGCAAACATACAAATAGATAACACCAGAGTAAAGCAAGTTTCCGAATTCAAATATTTAGGCAGTATTTTCACACAGGACGGAAAACTCGATAGAGAAATAGAGACAAGCTGTCAAAAAGCAAATGCAGTGGCCTACCAGCTGGCACCATTACTACAACACCCAAAGATCAAGATGGAAGTGAAAAGACAGATGATAAAAAGTATTTTCCTACCAACACTTTGTTAGGGGTCTCTGTGGCTAAGTGGTTAAGCCCTTTGCCTTGTGAGTCGAAGGTCATGGGTTCGAATCCTGACCGCGCCATTTTGTTCACGAGTACAGTTTTTTCAGAGACACCTAGGATTGTTGCTGGAGCTACGGAGTTCGTGCTTTGCACAATACTCTTTGGGTGCCATTTCTGCGGAGAGGGACCGAGCCGTATGGGGTAAAATCCGGTGCAATGAAGTCTATCCTTCGACTTTTAAACCCTTTTAAGTCACAGAAAGCTCTGAAATTTCCAAAGCACTGAAATGAAATGTTTGAGGAAGGCAGTGGGAGTCACCAGGAAAGACAGACTACAAATGAGGACACCAAAATGGAGTGGGTATAACTTCATGCACCGAATACATCGAAAGACAACAAATGCAGTGGTTTGGGCATTTAATGAGAATGATACACATTCAACCACAAATAACAGCATACAATAAAAAGAGATCGGGCACTAGGGTTGAGGGAAGACCAAGAAAAAGATGGATAAACAATATCATTATATACACGGACAGTCTTCACCAAAATAGATGAAACATCACTAGACGTAGACCAACAAAATGAACTGCTCTTTGTTGACTACCACTGTATATTTTCCATAATAATAGTGAACAGCTGCAGGAACACATAAACTTTCTCAACACTAGTTTAATCAAATACACCATGAAGATCAACATTCTAAAGACAAAAGTCATGACTATGAACAGAGAACACAAAGATATCAACATACAAATAGGTCGCCGTGCATGAAGATCAACATTCTAAAGACAAAAGTCATGACTATGAACAGAGAACACAAAGATATCAACATACAAATAGGTCGCCGTGCATGAAGATCAACATTCTAAAGACAAAAGTCATGACTATGAACAGAGAACATAAAGATATCAACATACAAATAGGTCGCCGTGCATGAAGATCAACATTCTAAAGACAAAAGTCATGACTATGAACAGAGAACACAAAGATATCAACATACAAATAGGTCGCCGTGCATGAAGATCAACATTCTAAAGACAAAAGTCATGACTATGAACAGAGAACACAAAGATATCAACATACAAATAGGTCGCCGTGCATGAAGATCAACATTCTAAAGACAAAAGTCATGACTATGAACAGAGAACATAAAGATATCAACATACAAATAGGTCGCCGTGCATGAAGATCAACATTCTAAAGACAAAAGTCATGACTATGAACAGAGAACATAAAGATATCAACATACAAATAGGTCGCCGTGCATGAAGATCAACATTCTAAAGACAAAAGTCATGACTATGAACAGAGAACACAAAGATATCAACATACAAATAGGTCGCCGTGCATGAAGATCAACATTCTAAAGACAAAAGTCATGACTATGAACAGAGAACATAAAGATATCAACATACAAATAAATGAAACAACACTAAAGAAAGTGCGAGAATTCAAATGCCCAAAGTATCTTTACATCTGATAGTAAAGTGGATAGGCATATCGAAATTCTAGAACCAGTGCTCAACAACTTATCACCAACTTATCTGAACCTTGAAACACTGTCAATCAAAGTAGACCAGAACGAGACATAAATGAATCATCTTACAAACTATGCTCTAGTCAAACTAAGACACATGACAAAAGAACAAGATGTAAAATTGTCACCATTGAAATGAGTGCTTGAGTAAGTCAAATAAAACAAGGACATATACGAAATGAGAAAATTAGAAGAATAGTCGAACAACACCTGTTGTTAGATTCATTGAAAAAGACAGAAAAGAGAAATGAATTGATAGAGTTAAGACATCTTAAAAACAAACAAAACACCCAACATATCAGACCAGACTGTCACTATCTCAGAAACCGATTATCAGTTAAACCTGCATGAGACAAACAGCAAAATCATGAAGAACAAAAAGAAGAAAGAAACAAAAGTCATCTCAAGCTTAGTCAAGTCAACTAGAAGATGATAAATAATTACAAGAAAGGAATCTTCTCTTCTTCTATCCTTCTCAAACATGTTTTGACTCATGCATCAGGATAAGAAGAGATTTCAGAACAGGGCTTTATGTGTGCTTCAAAACACTGTTTCACCAACTATTTATGATGTCAACCTTGCGTAAACGGTCTTGTTTCGTCCACTGTAATGATCAACATTGTCTTAGGCAATGTCTGTTGAGCTAATTCATATGTAATAGCGCAACATAAGATAATTTGTTGTTCTTGATGAAGTTCAGTACTGATGTCAATCCACTTGTTTCGATGTCTTCATTTTAAAACTGTCACGTCTTTATAACCGAGCGATTCATGCGCGGCAATATTCATCTCTGTAATGACTAGTTTTGTCAGGTTGATACACCAAATGATTTGGGTTCAGGTCTTGCACTGATAGCATAATGTTGGGAGAAAAGTTCTATTATCGACATCTAAGCGAAGACTGCAGTAAAACTAAGTAGCAATGTCGAAACACGTAAAATCAAAGTACTGTAGTTTTATAAAATACAAACATAATAGCAATACACAATACAACGTTTCTTCATTTGTTTTGACGTGTTTCGAGAAAAACATTGTATTGAACAATGCACTTTTAGTGTTCATGGTAACATACACATCAATGCCAAAGTAGGAATACGAACACGTTGTGAGACTACATGGAGTGGGAGAAAAAAACCACAGAAGATAGACGAAAACCATTCTATGAGAACTAAAAAAAACATATATTCATAAAAGATTACTGGAGTAAGCAAGAGAAATCAAATTAACTTCTTTATTGCAAGAGACATATTTTAAAAATATGTCATCAATTTTACTCAGTAGTTTCTGAATACACACTACTGAATTATACTGCAGTAGTGTGTATTAAGAAACTACTGAGTACAAAATTTGATGAAAAAACGCACTTTTTGCACTATTGTACTATACACTATTAATATTGTAAGTGAATCAACCCAAGTTTAAGGTGTGTCCACTTGCCGATAACCTGAATAATAATAACTGATTTATAGCCATTCTTTAACGTGGAAATGGATTCTCTGCCTGCAACGGAGTTCGTGTATGTAGGCGAGTATCCTTTGCAGATTCTCAACAGCGCTTCACAGTCAGTTATTGCAGCACTATACATAACCAGAGACACAGTCTAATGCAAGGTAGGCGGTGTAAAAAGGAAAAGATCGGGTACCAGGAAGAATATGTTGAAGTGAGAACGACTATAATGAGAACGATATATGAGAACGACTATAATGAGAACGACTATAATGAGAACGAATATAGTAGAGACACAGAACATATAATGAGAACGACTATAATGAGAACGACTATATGAGAACGAAAAAAATATATAGAGTTAGAGAACGTAATCATCATATACTGGAACGTGAGCGTAAAAAGACGACCTTATCGAGAAGACTATATGGAACGACTAAATGTGCGACTATAAGAGAACGAACTTAATGAGAACGATACGAGATCACATATACGACTATCATGAGAACGACTCAACAGGAGCGACTTACAGGAACATTATAATGAGCTTAGAATGAGATGTCGGCATCTGAAGTAGACATGTCAAAGTGGAACTGGGACACAATGCAGGTACATGCTGTTAGAGTGCAGACACCTGTCCTGTTCGTTCTGGTTAATGTGTATGCGTGTAACGGCAAGGTCGATACACTGCAGTGGCAAAGTCTATTTTACCAGGACGAGAAGAACATCATCTTCTGTGGTGACTTTAACGCCAGTGGTAGACAGTGGGGTAATAACCCTACCAACAAGTAGGGTGAAAAGTTGGAAACGCGCTCGTGACATCAGATCTGGTCTGTATCAATGATGGTAGAGCAACCAGACTAGCGAGTCGACCAGGGACTCTGATAGTGTCATTGATTTGGCGTTAGTGTCCCCACTCTGTTGCCCTTGTGTAAATGGAGTGTGTTTGGATATCACGACAGTGATCACTGTCCGAGTATGATCCATGTCGAGAAACGCAGATCATGGAGGCACAGAGAATTGGGCACAGCTTTCGCCATGACACAGCAGAGTGTGACACTATCAGCAAGATCAGGCGCATTAAAATTAGACCTTCCCACAATATACAGAGGAATATAACACAACTTCCATGGCGGAATGAAATGGTTTCTGAAGCCTGACTGATCAAGAGACGAGCTGTCAAATTGTGGCAGAAGGCTAGAAGGGCGACCAACAGAAACCTGCATATTCGAAGAAACGGAAAAAGGACATGGAAGAGAAAACTGTGTCCTTTAAAGCATGTGCAAATCTGGCTAAGAATATCGTATGGGACGAATTATGCAGTAGGCTGTGCGCTGAAAAATCCGAGTCGTCGTTCTGGAGATTTCACCAGCGCATGAATGGTACTGCGAGACGTAAATGCATCCGGGATTTCCAAAGCACTGACTCAACCTGCACAAGACAGATCAAAATAAGGGTACAGCTCTCCTCAAACGCTATTTGCAGCAGACAGACCACAAGGACGAGGCAGAAAGATTCATGACACAGGGGGTCATAGCAGAGGTGTGCAGCGATGTGGTGTTGGATGAAGAACTATGTGTCATTGCTGAGATTATAAGGACAACACTGAACACCTCTGGAAGCACTCCGCAGGTCCCGATGACATTCGCTATAAAGATATTGTCGATTTATCGAATGACGACATGGACGACTTGGTAAAAGAATTCAACGTCGGCATCAATGACGGTGCAATAAGGGAGGAGTGGCTCCTCAGCTACCTATTACCATTGCCGAAGCCTAACAAGGATCACTCTCAGATAGACGGCTACAGAATTATTGCACTGCAAAATAAGACAGGCAAGCTTCTTGAGAAAATCTTTGGACGTCGACTTTCATGGGACCTCGAAAGTAATCGTATCTTTCCACTCACTGTCGGAGGTTACAAATCTGGAAAGAAACAGGGTGCAGCGCTGCAGTTTCCTCCTATGATGTTTTCGGGGATTTCCATGCAGGTATTGAAACATGTGCTGCAATGGTGAACTTGGAGGACGCATTCAAAAGAGTGTCCTATGATTTTTACATGCACCAGCTTATCAAACTCCAGGTGCACCCTCTATACACACGATGGATAGCTGCTGCGCTATTCAAAAGGAAGGTTGTACTGCAATGTGGTGGTTGGTTTTCTTAACTGGTGATTGTGCATTCCGGATTGCCACAGGGCTCTCCTCTTTCACCTGTCTTATTCAACATATGCACGGTGTCAATCACAGAACAACAACTTGATGGCAGAGGTAGAACTTTGTCATTTGCTGATGACATTCTTATGTATAGAGAGGGTAAAGACGCGATTGCCGGTGAGATACAGAAAAAACTTGACCGCATCACAAACTGGTGTGATGTCTCTGGTGCACTAGTTAACCCTACAAAAGCGTCAGTAACATGGTTCTCACTCAATAATCACACTGTTAACGCATGTACGCTGTTGTAGAACTTTGCGGTGTGCTAATGTATCCGGAGCTAAATCGATGAAAATTTTTGGTGTGCAATTTGACCGCAGCCTGTATTTCTGGGAACATGTTGAGTATATTATTGTCAAGCCAAGTACCGGCTTAGCGGCAATGAGAGTTATGGCGGCTGCTAATATCACGCAACGGCTACTTGTCATCCTGTATCAGACGTTCTGTATCAGTTCTTTCCACCTTTGAATATGCAATGGCCATCATCACTGTTAGTAAAATGCAAGTTGAAAGACTAGAGCGAATACAGAATGAAGATATGCGTATCATCCTCGGTTGCACAAGAGATACACCCTGTGTGGCGATGAGGCTTCTCCTCGATTTTCCGATAATGGAGTATCGACTCAAGATAGCTAGAGCACGTGCGTACCTTAAAATAAGTGCTAAAACGGATCACCCATTGCACGAGAAGCTCAGTACCAGTGGAAGAAATCGACTAAAGCGGGGCGAGTCGTGGGTTGGCCGTGCTTGCAGACACTGTTCAGCTGGTATGCGGGCTCACAAATATCGACCATGGGGAAGAATGGATACCGATGCCTTTAAAATACGGGAACACTTTTGGGGCGTTGGATGCAGACGTCAAAGCTATCATTGATGAAAACTGCAATGAAGGTGGAGTTGTGATTTACACGCATGGATCGGTAGTTCGTCACGAAAAGTCCACTGGGCTTTCTCTGCAAGCTCATGTGGCAAAATGGTCCAGGAGGCCAGTGGTGCATTTTGCTGGACAACAAGCAGCATGACAATGGAGGTACTGGTGGTGACTAATGCACTACTCTGTCACAAAACTACACTCATGCGTACATTCTAAGTGATTCATTGAGTATTATCCAAAAGGTGGAGGATGATTCGATGCGCAGGCAATGGACTGAATCAGTACACGCGTCGACAATTTGCAGAATCACACTTGTCTTCGTTCCGGGGCACAGGGGTGTCGTTGGCAATGAGAGAGCAGACAGGCTGGCTGGCTCTGCCACCATATACGATGGCCAGCTAATGGATAGAGTTGATATTTTGAACGCCCTCATAGAGTGTGGCCGCAAAGAAGATTTTCATTTAAACCAACCCACGTCAACCACTAGATTGCAGGAGCTGGGTTTGAAGATTGGAGTAGCAAGAAAAGAACAGCATAACAGGTATATGAGTAGGGCTCATCAATCAAAATCGAACTGGGACGGTCAGTCGCTGGAAAGGGTTGGATATATTGCGGAGGAGATCGGAGCACCTATGGACATGTCCGGACTGCAATGAAGATATTCCAAACTGAAACTGAAACATATTTTAAAAGTTTGTAAAGAAAATAAAACATGCAAAAGAGTGGAAACAAACTGAAGTTGCATTCCAGTGATAATCAAGATGCGCATGAAGTTAAACGACAAGAAAATAAAAAATATAAAGATTCTGAAGACGAGAAAATAGCATTAAGGCAGACAAATATAAATACAAAATATATGCTTAAGTGAGTAATAATAGATTAGAATAATAGTAGATATTCATAGATTAGAATAATAGTAGATATTCATAGATTAGAATAATAGTAGATATGCATAGATTAGAATAATAGTAGATATTCATAGATTAGAATAATAGTAGATATTCATAAATTAGAACAATAGTAGATTTTCATAGATTAGAATAATAGTAGATATTCATAGATTAGAACAATAGTAGATATTCATAGATTAGAATAATAGTAGATAGTTAAAGATAGAAATAATATAAAATTCTAAGATTAGAAATAGATAGAGATATTCATAGATTAGAATAATAGTAGATATTCATAGATTAGAATAATAGTAGATATTCATAGATTAGAATAATAGTAGATATTCATAGATTAGAATAATAGTAGATATTCATAAATTAGAATAATAGTAGATTTTCATAGATTAGAATAATAGTAGATATTCATAGATTAGAATAATAGTAGATATTCATAGATTAGAATAATAGTAGATATTCATAAATTAGAACAATAGTAGATTTTCATAGATTAGAATAATAGTAGATATTCATAGATTAGAATAATAGTAGATATTCATAGATTAGAATAATAGTATTCATAGATTAGAACAATAGTAGATATTCATAGATTAGAATAATAGTAGTTATTCATAGATTAGAATAATAGTAGATATTCATAATAGTAGACACCTGCAAGCGTAATCTAACGTCATGCTACATAGACAATGAACACTGGAAGCAGCTGGCCAAAGACAGGCAAGCATGGCGAGCGGCAATGAGGGGCGGCTCAAAAAGAAAAGAAGAAAAACAACATCACATGTGGAGGCAAAGAGAGCGCAGAGGGCAGAGAGAACATCCTATGTATCAGCTCCAGTCTCCAGTTTTACCTGCAGCAACTGTGCCAACGAGTGTCACTCCAGAATAGGCCATTAAGCACAAGAAACGTTGTGATTCAGCGCAGAACATACTACGTGACGCAAGAAATATTGTTCCCTGAGACAAAGAGGCCAATGATGAGATATTCATAGATTAGAATAATAGTAGATATTCATAGATTAGAATAATAGTAGATATTCACTAGTTTGTAGAGTTAACAAGCCAACCTAGTCTTCATACATACATATTGGTGCTTATTATTTCTATGACATTTGTCTTCCCCTGGAGGTCGCATATATCTGTGTAGTATTAAGGGGCTTCCTCTCAGGAAAATTTTAGTTTTAGTCAATCATCGATTTTCAAAGTGTTTAATTCTATAAAGTACAACATTCGTAATAATGATTACACATAAAATCGTGTTGTTTTGTTTGTGTATTAGCATTGCAACATTAATAAGAAACGTTAAATTCAATACCTTTTTCTTCCAATTTCCAAGTTTAAAATTGCGTTTTCTCAAAATTATTTTTTTCTATTTGTTGTTTCGGAAATCCCCCACAATTTAACTAATACTAAAGCTAAATACACGAAATTTTAGATGAATATCCCCCATAAAATTTTGTAATTACTGATGCATTTTAAACTACATTTTTATGAATGTGTGTTTTTAAAATTAATTTTCAATGTGAAATGATGACACTTTTTGGGCGGTTTTTGGCAAGCATAAGTTTAAAAATAAACATAAAATATATTTCTTAAGATTTTACAAAAAATAAATGCGTCAGTAGCTGTAAATATGCTTACAATTTATGAATCACCCCTTTATTTCAAATATTTTGTTTGTTTTGTAAATTTTAGGATTCTAATAACATGTATTTTTTTAAAGATGGCCGCTGTTGTTATGGCAACCATGCATAAACATTAAAATAGATCTACATCTTAGCTTAACATTGCCCCTTATAAAATAATTGCTCTAACTTAATTAATAAAGAAAATTATTATTTTCGAAGACATACCCTTAATTAGTTTGTTTAATATGTGTTCCCCCTGGAAGTCTCATATAAATGTATAGTATTAATTAGTTATAGACATATTATTAGTAGATAGTTTAATATAGTATTAATAAATCAGTTTCAGTTTCAGTTTGGAATATCTTCATTGCACTCCGGACATGTCCATAGGTGCTCCGATCTCCTTCGCAATATCTCAACAGCGTCCAGCGACTGATCGTACCAGTTCTTTTTTGATTGAAGAGCCGACTCGTATACCTGTTGTACTGTTCTTTTCTTGCCACACCAATCTTCAAACCCAGTTCTCACAAACTAGTAGTTGACGTGGATTTGTTTAGATGAAGGTCTTATCTGCGGTCAGGCTCTATGAGGGCGTTCACGACGTCAGCTCTGTCCATTTGCTGGCCCTCTGATGTAGCGGCAGAGCCAGTCAGTCTGTTTGCTCTCTCATTGCCAACGACTCCCATGTGCCCCGGAACAAAGACAATTGTAATTCTGCAAATTGTTGACGCCTGCAGTGATTCAGTCCATTGCCTGCGCACCAAACCGTCCTCCACCTTTTGGATTATACTCAATGAGTCACTCAGAATGCACGCGTGAGTGTAGTTTTGTGACTAGCCAGAGTAGTGCATTGGTCACCGCCAGTACCTCCATTGTCATGCTGCTTGTTGTCATACTAAATGCACCACTGTCTTCCTTGACCATTCTGCCACATGAGCTTGCAAAGAAGGCCCATGCAGATTTTTGTGACGAACTACCGATCCATCCGCGTAAATCACAACGTCGTCTGCATTGCAGTTTTCATCGATAATGGCTTTGACGTATGCATTCAAAGCCACGAGATGTCCTTCTCTGCAACCTTTTTCAAATTTAATGATGGTTGAAAAAGTGTTCCAGTATATTGGAGGCATCGGTATCCATTCTTCTCCATAGTCAATATTATTGAGCCTGCATACCAGCCGAACAGTATCTGCGGCACGGCCAACCCATGACTTGCTCCGCTTTAGCCGATTTCCACCACTGGTGCTGAGCTTTTCATGCAATGGATGATCCTTTTTGGCACTTAATTTGAGATAGGCAGGTGCCCTAGCTATCTTGAGTCTATACTCCATTATCGGAAAATCCAGGAGAAACCTCATCGCCACACAGGGTGTATCCCTTGTGCAACCAAGGATGATGCGCATAGCTTCGTTCTGTATTTTCTCCAGTCTTTCGATTTGCGTTTTGCTGACAATGAGGTGGCTATTGCATATTCAATGGTGGAGTGGACCAGTGTCTGATACAGGATGACAAGCAGTCGTTGCTCGATTTTAACAGCCGCCATGACTCACATTGCCACCAAACCTTTGCGTGCCTTGACAACGACATACTCAACATGTTTCCGGAAACACAAGCTGCTGTCAAATGTCACATCCAAATATTTCATCGATTTATCTATGGACAAAACAATACCGCGAAGTTTTACACTAGGAGTACATGCGTTAACGGTGTGATTATTGAGTGAGTACCATGTCACTGCTGCTTTGGTAGGGTTGACTAGTGCACCTGAGACATCACACTAGTTTGTGATGCGGTCGAGTTCCCTCTGTATCTCACCGGCAATTGCATCCCTGTCTTTCCTTTGTCTATACACTAGGATTTCATTAGCAAATGACAGAGTTCTACCTCTGCCATCGAGTTGTTGTTCTGTGATTGACACCGTATGTATATTGAATAAGACAAGAGAGAGAGAGAGGAGAGCCCTGTGGCAATCCGGAATGTACAATCACCGGTTCAGAAAACCAACCACCACATCGCAGTACAACCTTCCTTTGAACAGCGCAGCAGCTATCCATCTTATATATAGAGGATGCACCTGGAGTTTGATGAGCTGGTGCATAAGATAATCATAGGGCACTCTGTTGTATGCGTCTTCCAAGTCCACCATTGCTGCACATGTTTCAATACCTGCATGGAAACTCTCGAAGACATCATAGGCGAAGACTGCAGAGTTGCACCATGTTTCTTTCCCAGATCTGTAACCTCCAAGAGTGGGTGGGAAGATATGGCGACTTTCGAGTTCCCATGCCAGTCGACGTGCCACGATTCTCTCAAGCAGCTTGCCTGTCGTGTTTTGCAATGCAATGATTCTATAGCCGGTTATCTGAGAGTGATCTTTGTTGGGCTTTGGCAATGGTAGTAGGTAGCTATGAAGCCACTCCTCCCTGATCTCACCATCCTGGATGCTGAGGTTGAATTCGTTTACCAGTTCCTCGATGTCGTCTTTTGATAAATCAGTAATATCCTTGTATCGAATGCCATCAGGTCCTGGCGCAGTGCTTTCAGAGGTTTTCAGTGTTGTCCTGATGACCTCCGCAGTTATACACAGCTCTTCATCCAACACAACAGCGCTGCAAAGCTCTTCTATGGCCTCCTGAGTCATGAGTCTTTCTACCTCGTCATTGTGGTCTGTCTGCTGTATGTAGTGTTGGAGGAGAGCTGTACCCTTATTTTCGTCTGACTTCTGCCAGGCCGTGTCAGTGTTTTGGAAATTCTGGATGCATTTACGTCTTGCAGTACCATACATGCGCTGGTGAAATCACCAGAACGTCGACAGGGACTTCTTAGCGCACATCCCACTGCAGAATTCATCCCATGCGACATTCTTAGCCAGATTTGCACACGCTTTAAAGGACACAGTTTTCTCTTCCATGTGTTTTTTCAGACCCTTGGTATGTGCAGGTGGTGTGTTAGTGACCCTTCCGTCCTTCTGTCACAATTTAACCGCTTGCAATCCGCCAGGCTTCATCGACCATGTCATTCCACTATGGTGGCTGTGTCAGCTTCCTCTGTTTATTGCGATGTGGTCTGATTTTACTGCGCCTGATCTTGCTGATAGTATCACACCCAGCTGTGTCATACTGAAAAATGTGCGCACGTATTTTGTGCTCCCATGTTGTTTGTTTTTCGACCAGGATCATGCATGGACAGTGATCACTGTCGTGATATCCAAGCACGCTCCATTTACACAAGGGCAACAGAGTGGGAGACACTAATGCCAAATCTATGACACTGTCAGAGTCCCCTGGTCGACTCGATAGTCTGGTTGCTCTACCATCATTGATACAGACCAGATCTGATGTTACGAGCACGTCTTCCAACTTTTCACCCTGCTTGTTGGTAGGGTTGTTTTCCCACTGTCTACCCATGGCGTTAAAATCACCACAGAAGATGATGTTCTTCTCGTCCTGGTCGAATAAATTTTGCCACTGCAGTGTATCGACCTTGCCATTGCACGCATACACGTTCATCAGGACGAAGGGGACATGTGTCTGTACTCCAGCTGCATGTACCTGCATTGTGTCGCAGTTCCACTTTGACATGTCTACTTCAGATGCCGACATGTCATTCCTAACAAGAATAGCCTGTCCGAGATGCCGCCTGTTATAGAAGGTATGAAAACCAGCAACGCGGACTGTCTCTTCCCCTAGGTTGGTTTCTTGTAGGGCAACGATGTCGGCACCATATAGGAGTTTGTCGAGGACCGGTCGTCTCTGCTTCACGCTGGCACAATTCCAGTACATGATGTGTAAGTTCTTCCGACCCAGTCGCTCACACTTTAAAATATTCTTCCTGGCACCCGATCTTTTCCCTCCTTTACGCCGCCTTCCTTGCTTGTGCCTGTATCTCTGATTCTGTATAGTGTCAGAATTGCTGAAACGCTGTTGAGAATCCGCAAAGGATCCCCGCCTACACGCGCTAACTCCGTTGCGAGGTAGAGAATCCATTTCCACGTTAAAGACTGGCTATACCGCAGTCATTCAGCTCATCGGCACGTGGACACACCTTGAGCTTGTGTTCCTTCTCTTACTGCATCGCTTTATACAGAACAAAGATGCGAAATTGCGTTGTTGGATGTAACGGCAATTTATCGCGCGCCATGTTGACGCCGGAGGGTGTGTTGTGCTGTACAACGAGTGTTCCGGCCGCTCTCCTGAGTGTAGGTTTACATTCCCACAGTCAGCACGGAAGTGCGGTAATTAACATGTCCACGCATTGTGTCCGTCTCCGAGTATGACTGGCAATTATCTTACCGCAAGGTGTGCTGATATTGTTCAGTCGCTTGGTATATCAGTGGCTGGTATCGTTGAGAACATTAACTTGGTAGCGAACACTCAGCTATAGCATAGCCAGGCTCCAGTATAAGGCCTTCGCGCTCTAATTATCTCTTCTGTAAAGTGATCTGACATTTTGTGTGTGTCGGTAAACGATAGAACGTCAGCGTTTTCTGTTATTTTACTCGATTTTGTGTCCTTGAATATTTATCGACAACAAATATTAGTATTACTGATATTACAGATGTAAAATTTAAATTTGTTGTTTCACTAAAATGGACAAAGTGGTTCCTGATAAATCGAACTACGACTAAAGAATATGTGAGTGTTTTTAAATTTCCATCAAATTCTGATAGGAGAGACAGATGGAAGAAGTGCATTCCACGAAAAGACTGGTCACCAGCTAAATCAAGCGTTGTGTGTCGTAAACATTTTCATCCATGTGACATTATATTGTCTGTTATATTTATAGATAAATGTGGAATTAAACATGAACTTCCTCGGAAGCATCCTGTTTTGAAAAAAAATGCTTATCCATCTATGTTTCCTGAACTACAATCTTATTTATCGAATCAACAACCACAATCTCGTAAAGATCCAGAAATAAGAGTAGCAGAAATCGTCAGCAAACACTCTCCACATTAATAAATAACTTGGAATTTCTGATAAGAGTTAATTCTTGGGTTTTTTAATTGTTTGTTGTCCTGCACGCTCTGATGTAACTAGAAAACCTCGTTCTTATGTTGAACAAAGCGTGCGTCTGCTTAAAGAGACTTGAATCACCTACATAAGAAACAACATAAGATTGATTAATTAACATCGAACAGGCGTGTTGGGCTCTGGACACTGCTGGATTTGCTGAGGCGGAGATCGGAGTAACATATGGACATGTCCGGAGTGCTATGATGATAGTCCTCATATAACTGATAACTGATAAGAAACAAAGCTCTATCATCGTGTAAAGACACCATACATTAATTAAATGTTTACTTTAAATATTTAATTATAGTAAATTAAAAATAATATCTCTACTTTCCAGGTTAGAAATATAATAACTTTAAAAGTCAGCATGGGAAAAAACCACTCTAATATTGTTATTGAATCTAAAATGTAACTATTATAGTGCGTTTTACAATGTTTTTCCGCTGATTAATATTAATATCTCTGCAACCCCGTGAGCGGTAATTGTTGTAACTTTACATATGATATAATGATCGTTATGTCCCGAGATAGATATTTTGTTACTTAATAACAAACGTATGGTTTAGAATTGTCTTTATTTAAGCTATATAAAAATGACCATTTCCTAGGTAAAACATGTAATGAGAAGTATTACTCCTTCATATTTGTGAGATATTTCGATTGCACATTTTGAACGAATTTCACGTGGATTTACAGATTTGCAACGCTCTGTCGCACTTTGAAATAGTGTACATTGATCGTTCCTCTTCTTCTTTGCGTTCGTTCTTTACGACCAATTTTAATCACTCTTTGTGATATGTTTGATCTTTGCCAAGAACGTGTATACGTTGCACATTGGTTTGGTAGGCCCCTAAACGCATAAACTTCTACACGTTTAGGACACATGCATCCGATTTCAGCCAAACCTCCTTAGTCGCCTCTTACGACATGCATGGCAGGTAACAGTAGTTCTATTCTTTACACCCCAAATTTGGGCCCCGTAACCACTCGGGCGTGTCCTTCAGGTGTGTTCAGTTACAATTTACCGATTGTGTACTTCAGGGCATAGGTGTGTCACAATACTTACGGTATTCTAGCTTTGTAATACAATATGTATGATAATGTCCAACACATCCTATCACAACACTGTGGCAGAAGAAGACAAAACCTCGACATCGAGTACAAAAGATGCTATAAAAATGTGACTCAGAAACTAGAACTTCCATTTAACGAGGGGATTATAAAGCCTGAATTACTACTATTCATTGTTAAAAAATATCAAAAGACCAGGATATTTAAAAAAGACAAACTGATTTAACAGAATGGTTATATGTGTATGTGAGATTGCCATCTGTCATGCACACTTAAACCCAATTGAATTTGTTTGGGCCTAAGTTAAAGGACAGGTAGCAGCTGAAAATAAAACTATGCAATACTTGTTATTGGTTACTAAACTGAGGTCATTGCACTCTGGGCAGGCCCATAGCTGCTCAGTCTCCTCCAACAGATATCGAAGAGTATGCATACTGATGGTTCCCGTGGCTCGCAGATTAAATACACTCTCATTCTGCCCCAGGTATCCATCTCTACTTGTACAACGATTAACTCCAAACTGCTTAAATCACTGGATCGATTCAACATCTATGTTAGTGTCTTCATCCAACAGGCAGTGGCGAAGAGACAGAAGAACATTTCATCTTTATCCATCATCAACTCACTAACAGTCGATGCTTTTGTTGCAAGCCGAACCGCTCACCTCATTTCCGCAAGAACCCGCATGCCCAGGACAGTAGATCCACGTTGAAGTCTAGAGGTTAGAAACATCTATAGACTACGTCCACTCATACCGAAACCTGCCCTTTTGGATCTTGAGAAGCATCGACTGAGAGTCAGATACAACAACGGCCCCAGTACATGGAGTCCCAGAGAGCCAATGGAGGGCAACAGTAACGACTTGAATCTCCATACACATACTGGAAGTAGGTGTCATGTATGGTCCACTTTAGGCAAAATGAAAGAACTAACAAATGCTGCCCTGTCAAAAATAGACATAGATTATTGGTATAAATGTGAAGACTGTGTCATAAAGAAAGAAAATCACTATTGGGAAAAGATGGACTGTCACTCGTGCAGACGAGAATAGTTATCGATATGTTAGACTCATCAGACTCGGAATAAATGTGCAAACGCTTATATGTTTTATTTTTATATGCGTTAGTTGGTCTGCCAAAATTCGAATAGTATATAAGCCTATACCGTAAATAAGTGAATTCCTTAATTTATTGTAAATTATTTTCTTCCAACATCAAATAATTACTACGCTACAAAAGACCAAACAAAAGTACACTACCCGCAACATTGAATTTATAAAATCTTTGAGACGTCAGAAATACAATACTACTTGCAAAGAAATCACGTTTATCAATTCAAGGAATATGGAGATATTCGAGGCCAAAGGTTGATCGACCTTTTTGAAACGTACTATAGTCTATATACATATGCAATTATAATTATAAGTGGCAAAACTAAAACTGTTTAGATAATACTATACACAGAGAGAAGTGAATGTGATGTTTGATAGTACAGTATAATCATCATTGCACTCCTATAATTAACCACGATCGGAGCGATCTCTTTTATACACGAAAATCTCAGCGACAGTGATCAAACTGTGTAGTATCGGTGATAGTCAATTAGGTAAATTTTAAGATGTCGAAAATGAGTAGAAATAGTATGTTCAATGTGTATTAGTGGGTTTTCACAGGCAGTGTATTTCCAGCCTACTCTTAGCTATTTTTTTAATGTATGTGGCTTTTGTACGAGCTCAGTTGAAAAAGTTGACCTACGTTTTATCGTCAGTCTCCAAACGTGCAAGTAATTTGACCTATACTCAGACCAGGGATATAAAGAAAAACTAGCTTAATCAATCTAAAAGGGAAATAGTTTTACAACGAGCACCGTACTTCATCGCCACAGAGATTCCCAGATTTTACTTTGACAAACGAAATAGTTGATATAATTTGAGACGAAATTTGCTGTTTAATATAACATAAACCCAAAAATTGCACGAAAAGTAGAACAAACTCACGAATAAGTTAAACATGTACAAGATGGCGAATTCATTCATTCTAAAGGAATTCGAAATTGATTCATTGGTTACATATTGAACCACCCAAACAAATATCACTATGATATATACGATCCCCATTGCAACAGCAATTCTAATATTACGGAGGTCCGATGTGGTTAGAATAGCAATTTTGGTTTCACTTGACAAGATCTTACGTTTCTGACTATACTTTATGAGTTCAAATACCATCAAGATTGTACAGAACATGGCGACGATTGAGGGTAAGCCTCTCAGTGCTATTTGTAATACTGAGCAATACTGGGCGTTAAAATTAGTTATGCACGCAAGGTACTGTGCATTGGTTTTAGTTTTTCTGGGGCAAAGGAAATATTCTACTAGTGGGTGAATGATCGGAACAGATATTAATACAGAAAAAATCCAATAAAAACAGCAAATTTTCCAAGAAATTCTGACTGTGATAATTTGCTTGACCTTTAGTGGGAACTTGATGGCAATAAACTGTTCCACTGAATTCTTGAAGACGAAGAACGCAACACACATTAGAATTACGAAATTCAAAGGAAATAACATATTATATCTGGACGTCATATATATATTGCCAATGTCATGATGTGCAAACGAATATACAATATTACTACATATAGTGCATAGGCAGCATAACAGTTGGGAAACAGCTAGATTAAGAAGAGAGATGTTGTTGATGCTGATCGGTCGCTCGGTGCAGAAGATGACAATGCTGACGCTGTTTAAGAGGATTCCGGATATGCACAGAACTGGTGTGATAAAACATCCCATGAGATACTGCAATAATAAAATGTCTTCACTAAAACCCAAAACTGTGTTATTGCTGACGTAGTTAGACATGTGACTTGTGTTACGAATATCCATTCTGTGGAAGAGATATAAATGATTAATCAACTATCACATATTCAAAATGACATAATTAACGTTTTCAATACACTCATTGTGAACAAATGTTTAACAAATTTAGTTGTTTAGAGCTATCAGTTTGTAATTCAATTATCAGTTCCTCGATTTATCAATAACAAAACCATGTTTACTATTTCCTCGGTAAGATGTGTTCCCTTTTTTATCTATTATTATGAACACTAGAACTAAGAAATATAATACAAGGAACATTAGCGTTACGGACCTTAGTATCAGGAACAGTAGAACAAAGACATGTAATGAAAAGAACATAAGAACTGCGAAAGTTAGTTATCAGAAATATTAGAACTGCAAACTTAGAACCAAGAACGTTATAAATAATACATTAATTTTAGATATCCTATAAACGCATCCCAAAACACCTTATTTATGGCAACCTACATCGGCCTGTTACTGTAATGTACGGTGTACTGAAGAAATACTTCAAAGACACTTTTAAAGTGCATTTTAAATGTTTTAATATAGATAGAACGTACCATGAACCCCTTGCGCAATGGACAAGTGTGAAGGTGTGAGAATCGTCGTACAAGCTGAAGCGTAAAAAAAACGAGCTGCGCGAAAAGACAGAACACACGACACCAGTATTTCCACTCTAACTTGTGATAGGGGATTGTTTTGCAGAACTCAGCCCTACATTCCCCTCTACAAGCACCACAGAGGTGCTACAACACATGCATGGGGCTATTATGGTCATCAGTCCAGTTTATTTCCAGTTTGGAATATCTTCGTTGCACTTTGAACATGTCCATAGCTGCTATAGGAAAACAAGGAATAAACACAATGAATGAGAATGGAGAAAGACTGGCGGAGTTATGTATGCTGTCAAACTTAGTAATTGGGGTACCATCTTTGCACATAAGGAATTCATAAACTTACTTGGCACTCACCAGATGGAGTGACCAGGAATCAGATTGACCATATGTGCATAAATACACATTTTAGAACATCATTGCTGGATGTCCGTGCATACAGAGGGGCAGATGTAGGAGGTGATCATAATTTATGCATAGGTAAATTGAAACTGAAATTGAAAATTCACCATACTAAAAGAGAACAACTGCAAATAGACAGTCAAAGGCTACAAAATAAAGAAATAAAAGAGGAATATCAGCTCGAACTTAAGAATAGGTTCGAGTTACTAATGGTGAAAATGAACAGAACATTGAAGACAGATGGACTAAGATAAAGGACACACTACTTGGGGCAGCAAATAGTAGCGCAGGATTAAAGACGAAAGACAGAAAACCATGGATAAGTAATGACACCTGGAAATGTATTCAAGAAAGAAGAAAGATGAAACTAGCGATATTTAATACTAAGGATGCAACAGATGAAATCCAAGCTAACGAGGAATATAGACTAAAAGACAAGGAAGTGAAAAGAGCGGCTAGAAGAGATAGAAGAGCATATGTCAATCGGCTGGCTGAAGAAGGAGAAAAGGCAGCTAAAACTGGAAACTTCTTCTTCGATCGTTCTAGGCCTGTTTTAATTATTCTCTTTGTGATATATAAACAGCCAAACATCAGAAGGTAATGTACGTGCACCAACCTTCAGCACCTATTTGAGCTCAGTTGCTTTTCCTTCGGTGGGGTGTTCGATTTCAGCCAGCTATTGTGTGTGGATTTCCTTCTTCCGCTAGTCTTTGACTGTCCCCAGCCAGACCGACAAGGCAGTGGGCTGCTATTTCTTTCAGGGCAGCGACCCTTAGACGACCTGCCCTCCCGGGCTTATGAGCCCCTACCTTCCCAGCAAACCGGTCGTTTTAATGAACACCTTGGTTTACCGCCCGTTCAGGTTTGTTTACGGTTTGCTCCGCTAGCTCTTGATTATCCCCAATCAATCTACAAGGCAGCAGTAGTTCCCTGCGAGCGGGAACGCGCACTGGGCTTATTTCTGCTTGGCATTCCAGTTGTTTTGCACATTTGGGTGGGACACACACCCGCTGCAACGCTGCCGCTGCTGCGCTTGCACTGGTTAGCCTCTGCTGGGCTTCCCAGTTCTGCATACTTGGGTGGGACGCACACCTCTTGCCTGCCATGCTCGCTGCTGCATCGCTTGCCTTGCCGGTCCGCCCCTCGATGGGGCCCACTATCGTGCTCTTTCTGCACTGGTTCCTACCTCACCATTTCCGTCAATTCCAACTGAGCTTTTCTGCTTCGACGGGGCAAAGCCGAGTTTGCCCCTTGATGACCTTGTGCAACTCGATTCAACTCCCAGCATACTCATCGGTCCCTGAGCAGTGCCTCCGTGGGAACGCAAGTGAGAGAGAGAGAGAGTAGTGATTCAAGAGATTGCATGCGTGGGTTCCGAATTTCGCTGCACGCGGGTCAACTTTCATTCGATGGTTTTGATTCGTCCGGGAGAGTTGAGCATTGATAGTCACTCTGGGAGTTCGCTCGTTTAAGTGCGAGCGGATCCCATCAGACATGACTACCTTTGCATCTCTACTTGCACCAGAGTAGATCTCCCCGATCCCTGCGCCCCTTTACCAGACCGGAACCTAAGTCTGTTTCCAGGGTCACCACGTGGAGGTCGGGGGCAGGGTCTTGGTTAACACGCCCCCTCGCTAACCCTAGTTCATGTTACCACCATGACCTCATGAGCCTTTGACCCCAAACTGGAAACTAAAATGCTATACAATACACTAAAACAACTTACTGGAACCCTTGTTTCAAAGGGTGGCCCAATCAAGAGTAAAGATGGTAAAGTTCTAACATCAGATACCGAGCAGAAGAAAAGATGGGCAGAACATTTTGAAGAAATGTTAAATAGACCTGGTAGACCAGTACTACTCAAGTTTGACGAAGAGGCAAGAAACAACTCTCTACCAATTAATGAAGAAATGATAAGTGTAGCTGAGGTCAAGAAGGCAATCCATTCCTTGATAAACAATAAGGCAGCGGGTGATGACAACATTACTGCAGACATGCTAAAAGCGGCTGATGATACAACTATTAGACAGGTACAAGAACTATTTAATAAAGTATGGGAAGAAGAAACTGTCCCAGATCAATGGAAAAATGGAATAATTGTTAAGAACCCCACAAAAGGTGATCTCAAAGATTGCAACACCTGGAGAGGGATCACGCTATTATCAGTAATGACCAAGACTTTCTGCAAAATCATTCTTAACCCTTTAGCTGCTAAGGACGTATATATACGTTTTCCCCCATTCACTTCTAAAGACACATTAACACGTCTGTTATCTCTCATCTGTGGGCTAAAGATGTGTTAACAAGTTATACATTGCTACTGTCACTGCTATAGGCATACATTCACGTTTGTGACCTAGAAACAAGGAGTAGCTATTTTTAGCTCAGCCTTCAGAAAGTATGTAGCAGCGAAAGGGTTAATAGAATCAAAGGAGCAGTGGACACAACCTGAGAGAAGAAACGCAATTGCTCTGTAACTCCTATAGCCACTCATGTTAATGAAATTGACAACTTGGGAGCACAGGATATCTAGGACACGGCCATCCAATCATGTTCCTATGATGATCGAAATCAATGTATTCTAGAGAATCGTTTTATATCTAAACTAGCTAATTACCCCGGCTTCGCTCAGGACTCGATAACGTATGTAATACAAAATTTAAAAAAAAACTTTAAATGCATTATTTTGTTTAAATTAGCAAAAAATGGCATAATTATTGTGTAAGTTATATTTATTTCTCTGTTACAGCCTCATAGTAAACAACATTCCTTGTTCTCCCGTCGTTTGCAAGCACATATACATTTTTCAACTTTCAGCTCTAGACATGCCACATATAACTGACCATGGCTAAAGCAGTCAAAGATCTCAATCAATCTCAGCACTTCGTTTACTACAGGCACATTTTAAGTCCGCTCGTGTTGACCGACCGGAACCATGTTGGCACAGATTGGAAATTGTATGTCGTCCGTGGAAAACACTGATATAATAACGTTTTAAAACTACTGACATAGCTATTGCACGTATGTAGCATATGTTGAATAGCTAATAACGTGTCTTGATTATGGGACGTAATCGATGCTTATGTGGTAATAGTCACCTGGTCATTTTAGTTATTATATCCCTTTGTCTGTGGTAACCTTTCTTTACCATGTGGTACACAAAAGTGGCTGAAACATAAATTCGATTTTATTAATTTTATAACGAATATTGATCAGTAATCGAAAATTTTATTCTGTTGATCTAATTTGGTTCTCAGACGTGCTTCTACCACGTTTGGTGAACGTTGGATGTAAATTTAGGCGTGTATAAGAGGACACACACACATTTTAAGGATTATATATAGATATGGTACCTTGCCACCTCATGGGCTCAATGCACTACATTCCTATGCTTCTTAATACTGTCTGTTCTCTTGCTCTATATTCGATATGTGTGGATGTTGAATGTATCTAGATTATATATATATGTAGAAGGGGATAAAAAGATCCAAATAATCTCGTCACATTAAGGTAGCAGTTATTAGACTAGACTGAAAGTAGACAGATAGATGAAATATAAGTTAACGCCGTTAGAAAGATGCGTGCACCTACGAATGCACATATTTGTAAGAATATAGAGACCCTAGAGACATTACAACTAAGTAAGTTAGTACCATCAACATCAGAACTAAGTAAGATAGTACTATCAACATTAGAACTAAGTAAGTTAGTAACATCAACATTAGAACTAAGTAAGATAGTAACATCAACATTAGAACTAAGTAAGTTAGTGTAAGTTAGTAACATCAACATTAGAACTAAGTAAGTTAGTAACATCAACATTAGAACTAAGTAAGTTAGTAACATCAACATTAGAACTAAGTAAGTTAGTAACATCAACATTAGAACTAAGTAAGTTAGTAACATCAACATTAGAACTAAGTAAGATAGTAACATCAACATTAGAACTAAGTAAGTTAGTAACATCAACATTAGAACTAAGTAAGATTAGAACATCAACATTAGTACAATGATGTAACACAAATTAGAACTAAGTAAGTTAGTAACATCAACATTAGTACTAAGTAAGATAGTAACATCAACATTAGTACTACGTAAGTTAGTGTAAGTTAGTACCATCAAAACTAGCAACATTACATCTAGGTTTGTTATTGCCAAGAAATATTAGTCCTATATATTACAAATAGCAGTTCGTTGTAAGCAATGACGACAACATCATCATACATGTTTATTTACATTTGTTTTTCTGGTATGTGTTAAAAGTGATTGTAGAGTCCCCTCCTGAAATGCAGTTCCTTACCACACCTGGGAGGGGGGGAAGTGAATACCTAAGCAAAGATATGCTGACAATGCAGTGTTACTGGCACCATCTCAAAATTGGATTGAGAAACTAATCATGAAAGTGCAAGAATAAAGCGAACAGCGAAATCTATAACTCAATGTGGCAATAGAAAAATAAGGACAACTGATAAAACATACATGACACAGGATATTTTATCAACAAAGATAAAATAGAAAATGTGACCAGTTTTAAATATTTCAGTTCACTGCTAACAGGTTATGGGAATTTGATGAAGATAATTCGAAGAATAACAAATCTGGCCTGGCAAAGAAAATAAACAACTAAACACAGTGTAGAATGAAACTAATGATTTAAGCATGACAGTTGCAGAGGCGGCACATCTGGCCTTGATAGAGGGATTACTGTTAGGATAGCACGGTTCAGCTCAGGATAAGCTATTTGATGATGATGATAATACCAGCAACATTAGAACTAATTCAGTTAGAAAGTATCAATACCAAACCTTCAGAAACAAATATATTAAAGGTTAAAAACACTCACACATTTGAAATGCTTAAGTTAAATACAGTGAAATAAACAAACACATGATGTATTTCAACATACAGTCTGTGATATTTATATATAATTGTTGTAGGAGATTGTTGAATTTATGTGTCAGGATGGCTAGCGAGTGTAATATGTGTCGTTTTTATTTCATAGGGGAGACCTGGGCGTAGTAGGTCATATTTTGGATAAATAAATTCAGCTGTTAGAGTTATTTAAGTTGAGTGTACCAGTGTATAGAGTGAACAGTTGGGTTCACAGTACAAACATATATTTTATGTTAATCTAACAACTCTTGGGCACAAAATAAGTGAACATTAACCCATGTGACCTACTGTTTCCCAGTATAGGGGCACAGTGGGTTAAAAATCAGGACACATAACAAGCTTCACAGCAGATGTAAAAATATTTTTGTCTCTAGCTTCTTACATCTTTCACATACATGGCTGAACAACATAGAGACTAAAATATGACAAATCCAAAGGAAAAATAGCTTTCGCATTATTTTAGACCCCACTTGCTCAACAGGAGATGGTATTTTCATGAGGATATCATCTGCATCGGTGACAAATCCCTCGGGATCATCAGGCATAATGAATGTCTTTTGTGTTTTGTGAATTTAAAGTAATGAACCACCCATTCTTTGAGACAGTTGTTGACGGACGGATTTATTTTTGCAGAATAATGAACTATTGGTCGAGTTATTGAACTATTGCAAATTTGATTCACACATGATCCCCAGGTTTTAAGTAATCTATATCAGTCACTAAATGTCTTCAGTTTCCAAAGTAGACAGATCTGACACCTCTGATTTACTTTCTGAACTGAAATCCTCATCTTGTTTACTATTAGAATCTTCTTGTGCATTACAAGGTTGGAACAGTATCTTTTTCTGAATCTGAGTTAGGCCTACACGTTTTTTTTTTGATTTTGAAGATTTAGAGTTCTCTAGCTTTGAAAGCACAGTTCTGTTTTAAACATTTCTTTTACAGTGGTATTAGTTAAGATAATTGTCTTGACTCTCTTTCTACGCTGACTTAGTGTTGATGGTTTTGCCACTGATTTTGGATTTTGGCAAATGTGTGATGTTGTTACTATATTACTTTGTATCACTTTAGTAGGTATTCAAACAGAGGAACTTGTAGGCCTACTATCTTGTCCTACAGTCATATGTGTTGTAGGCCTACCGTCAGTTTCACTAATTTCTATTTGCACTCTTCTGGTAGATGCAATTGGAGGTAGTCTGGTCCATTATAGTTGAAGATCAGAAATCATCCTCAGTAAAAATCATTCTTTTGCAGGTATAAATACCACACGCCTTAAACTACACACCGAACATTGGAAGTAGTGAATGCATGCAGAAATGTATTTCCCACGAATTCTTCAACATCATAACTGATAATTAGTGATTTACATTACATGATCAACTGTGCCCCCATTGATGTAACCCACTCTGCCCCACTACCACTCAACGTGGGGAATAAGTTATCCTTTCTCTCTAATGGTAAATACTACTTCTGCTTTTCGTTATGAGCATTCCTAAGACTACAAATAATATTAGAGCAATATAAAGTAATGACTTGCGTGCGCCAGTTGGAAATCTTAACAATTTCCCCAATGATACCAATATTTAGTTCAGACACGTGGAGCTAAACCTTAACTGTAGCAATCTTACTTTCAACAACAAACGCTCAAAGTGACAATGATGGCATAATAATCGAGGAGATGTAACTATAGAACATTTTGTATTTACTTTCACTGATTTCTTTACATAGTCTTCCTAACGACCAGATGTACCCCGTTAACCATTGTGCTCCGATCTCCCCTACTGTTATACAAACAGAAGCAGTGGCGGCTCGTCGTTAAGGGTCAGTGGGGCCGGCCCCAACAAAAATATTGAGTAACGTGTACTTACTATTTTATACATTGTTTGTTCATAATTATTACTTTCAACGGGATACTGATTTGCTTTGAAAGGTGATATATAACGCAAAGTTATCACACACAGTCTGAAATCTTAAATTCAGCATCTTTCCTCAATAATTAGTATACGCCCCTGGTCATTAGGGGTCAATAAGAACAGGCCTACCAAACCATACATATATAACGTGTACTTAGTATTATAAATTATATCGCCCGAGTGGTTACCGGGGCCCAAATTTGGGGTGTAAAGAATAGAACCACTGTTACCTGCCACTCATGTCGTAAGATGCGACTAAGGAGGTTTGGCTGAAATCGGATGCACATGTCCTTAACTTGTAGAAGTCTATTCGTTTAGGGGCCTACCAAACCAATGTGCAACGTATACACGTTCTTGGCAAAGATCAAACATATCACAAAGAGTGATTAAAATTGGTCGTAAAGAACGAACACAAAGAAGAAATAGATTATAAATTATCTTCTTCTTCTACTTTGCGTTCGTTCTTTACGACCAATTTTAATCACTCTTTGAGATATGTTTGATGTTTGCCAAGAACATGTATACGACGTTGCACATTGGTTTGGTAGGCATAAATTATATTTTCGTCATTATTACTTTTAACTTGACACTGATTAATTTTGGAGTTGAATATATAACACTAAAATATAAATATTATTTCAGGATAATATAACAACCTTATTAATATATAACATATCCTTATTAAAAATTATTATATAGACAATCTTATAATTTTCCATCTAATTCTTCACGCATAGTGCCGTGCACTGTTTCTGGGGAGATTAAAAAATGTTTCTATCTAAGATGTAACATTGTGACCTCTGACCTTTGATCGCTATTGCAACGATAATTACCAAAACAGTTATGTCATTTTCATTCAGACGGAAGATGTATTCATTCTTACGCTGCCTAACTACTTTCCAGTTTCCAGATAAACGAGAACTCTAGATTAAATAGTCCGTTTAATTATCGATTGAATCCCCAATTTGATATCAAAATTAGTATAAAACTATAGAAAATAATAGTAATAAATAACAAACCGTCATAAAATAAAATTAGTTTTAGGGAATTGTCCCTTGCATTAATACATCTTGTCTACAGAGTGAGTTCATGTGGCGTCGCCGGTCTAAATCCCAAAATGTGGACCCCTTTCGAGCAATTATTGCTCATATCATCACCTTCTGGCCCCCACAATAACCCACAACCACTCAAGTCCCATCCTCCCTCCTACCACATCACAGTCCCTCATACAGTCCTTTTAAAGCATCCCAATTTAAACAAAACACTGCTTTATTTAAAACCATAACACATAAAAAACACGACATCTGTGACCTTTTAACTTAGTTCCCCTCTACGCTCGCATATTGTGCACTATGTGACCGGTCGACTGACATCATATGATCTAGGTCAGCTAAATACAGAGACATTGGCAATAAGTAGACAACCAGAAAACCTTGCAATAAAACTCCAGAAAGAAGGGAAAAAAACAATTGAGGCCAAATACTGAGGAGCAATTTTCGCAGCATATTGAAGTATCGATAGCGAAATCAGCAATCGTTGCACAAAAGCTAACAAGGTAGTGGGACAGTTAACATCACTGTTGTCACATTTTTGTGTGTTTTTTTACCGATCCAGAAGCACGAGCTTTCAGCTCTTCGACTCGGTGCCATGGGCACCGTAACCCTTCAGTTCGGTGCCACGAACACCGTGAACCTGGTGAACCTGTGGCTTTTCTGCCAGCCCGCTTAATTGAACCCGCCCTCACAGGGAGCTTGTCACCCGTAGTCCAACGCACTATGAAGACGCTTGGCAGGCGGGCATCTCTGGTCACATAAAGAGATACCGCTAAAAACTAAAGCAAATCTTATAAGAACGATATTCTGGCCAACACTATGCTACCAGTGTCAAACATGGTCAATAACAGCAACTAATTAGCGGAAAATCATCACGACAGCAATGAGGTGTCTTTTTAAAATTGGCACAACTAGCCTGTGCCACTGTGAAAAGGAAGACATGACGACAGAGCACATACTGCAAGACTGCCAGTTGTTTGCAGGCCTATGAAACGAAACCTGGCCCGAAAAAACAGAGCTTCGCGAGAAGCTGTACGGAGGGACGGAGCCCTAAAAACATCAGTACAATTCATGGAAAAATCAGGATCATCGGTCTAGGCGGGGATTGAGAGAGAGAGAGAGAGAGAGAGAGAGAGAGAGAGAGAAGCGCTGCAAGTGTGACAATAAAAGATAAAATTAGAAATGAAGAAATCAGAAGAAGACTGGATGTGAAACTAGTCATGCAATTCATAAAGGAAAAACAGATCAAATGGTTTGGACACCTGACAAGAATGCCATGGTATCGCCTACCACAGAGAGACTCACAGGAAAAGTGTAATGAGTACAAAGCTAGAGAAAGGCCACGCAAAAGATGGAGCGACGGCATCAAAAACAACCTAACGAAAAGGAATATCTGCTTACAAAGTGCCTTAAAGCAAGCACATACAAGATCCCTACTCCTCCCCCAACCCTTCTATAAAGAAGTAAATGGTGGAAGAAAAGAAGAAAGAAGATTGTACAAAAGTACCCACTTTTCTTTCGTACAGTTGTGACGTTGTCAACTGAGTTGAGTTGAGCGAAACACTTAAAACGTTTTTAACAATAACAAAGTTACAAAGTACTAGAGATATACAGAATACAATAGCAATGACAATACACAGAAACGTTTCGACCGAATTGCCTTTATCAAGCAAAAAATGCAACATCCGAAAGGTGGAGGCTGGTTCGGTGCGCAGACAATGGACTGAATCACTGCAGGCGTCACACAATTTGCAGAAATGCACTTGTCTTCGTTCCGGGTCCATGGATGTCGTTGGCAATGAGAGAGCAGATAGACTGACTGGCTCTGCTGCCATATCAGAGGGCCAGCCAATGGACAGAGCTGACATCGGGAAAACCCTCATAGAACGCGGCCGCAGAGAAGATGTTCATCTAAACCAATCCACGTCAACTACTGGATTGCGGGAGCTGGGTTTGAAGATTGGTGTGGCAAGAAAAGAACAGTACAACAGGTATACGAGTAGGCTCATCAATCAAAATAGAACTGGTACGGTCAGTCGCTGGACGCTGATGGAGATATTGCGAAGGAGATCGGAGCACATATGGACATGTACGGAGTGCAATGAAGATATTCCAAACTGAAACTGAAATAGAATACAACAGAAGTGAAGAATTTCACTTCTTTCACTGTACACTACAAATAGAGTGAAAATCGTGGCATATCCTTAACAGGACGGAGCCATCAACCAAAACAAGCTGTTGTTTTCTTGCTACTCCAATCTTAAAACCCAGCTCCTGTAATCTAGTAGTTGACGTGGATTAGTTTAAATGAAAATCTTCTTTGCGGCCACACTCTATGAGGGCGTTCAAAATATCAGCTCTATCCATTGGCTGGCCCTCTGATATGGTGGCAGAGGGAGCCAGCTTGTCTGATATCTCATTGCCAACGACACCCATGTGCCCCTTATTCCCTAGGAATCCTGTAGTCAATTTATGTTGAACTATTACGTTCTCGGATCTTGTTGCGCGCCTACCATTGTTTGAAATCTTCGAGGCGCAAATGTATTCTATTCTGTCAGTATTAATGCCTTTCCTATTTACTGTCATCAACTGTTTGTCATCTCGGTATAGAAGGAAAGCTATATGCTTCTACTTGATAAAATAGATACAAACACGCAGTCCGTAATATTTATATATAATAAAATAGAAAGAAAAAAACACGGTGTGTATTGAAGCTCCCAATGTATGAAAATCAACAAATCTGAGTTGGTCAGATTGGATCAAATCAGATCTGGAGAAAATCGTTTTGGTGGCTGCGGTAATACTGAGCAAATCTAACACAGACAATCGTTGTCTAGCTCACAGAAAAAATACGCAATAAATGAATCTCTAATTGACTTTATTTGATGTCTTCAAATCGTGTCATGTTTGCACATTCAATAAATATAGCCGTCCATCGCCAGCGATGATGACAACAATCTCAGACGTGTGTTGCTGAACCTCTCTGGTGTGTGCGGAGGTGACTGTAGAGTCCAATCCTAGAACAGAATCCCCTACCACAGGTGGGGCATACATGATCAAGGTTAGACATGTGCGTGTTGTGTGCTCTATCTTTTCGCGCAGCTCGTTTTCTCTGTGCCTCAACAATACGATGATTCTCAGCTATTCGGGTTCCTCTTTTGTTGTTACAGCGCCACATTTGGCGATCTTGTGCAAGGAATTCCCAGCATACCTAACGTACAGTGAACAAACATTAACAAATCAAAAATGAACTTGTAGAAAAAGTTACCAGAAATATTAACACAACAGAGATAAACAATGTTAAAGTAGAAATATAAGAAACATTACCTAACTCAAACATCTTTATATCGTCATTTATTTTTTAAAATACAATATGAATTGTATATCTCTAAATATATTGATAATATTCTTGTCTTTATTATTGTCTTCTACCAGGATTGGCCATCCAAGATTTAATTTAAAATTGATAAGTATTGTGTAATGGAACTGACCATTCATCAATCAACTTTGCTAAAACTTAGATAACAATATTTTGTAATTTGAAAGAGCTCTCACAAAACTTCAAAACTTTCAAAAATCTAAGATACACTTTCTCGTTGACCTTCTCAATTGATCTAAAAACATTATCAAATTAAAGGTTTCACTTAGTTGTTCAGCGACTGGATAGCACCTCATCCTGTCATTCTGAACAATTGACCTTCCCGTCTGTCTTGTAATAACTCATCCAGTTGTTGTAGAGAGTTGTTGAATGTTCTTGACACAATGTCAATTGTACAAACTGATAAAGTTGAACAAATATTTGATAGCATCTCTTCATGTAATTCATGTGTTTCTCATTCATCTTAATAATATAACAGAGAGTCTATCTGATTTATTAGCAAAAATTGAAATCGTAGTAAAACGATGATTAAGAAGATCGATAACTTCTGGTCAACATTTGTCTGAATTATTTCCACTTAAAATATGAATTAGTTTTTTTTAGATACACATTTTACGATTTATGATTAAGATGTCTATGTTTTTAGAGAAAATACATTAATGTCTTGTTATGATACGATAAAACATGTCAGTGTTCTAATGTGATATAACATGTTAGTGTCTTGATGTGATATAACACGTCAGTGTCTGGATGTTTCCACTTCTTGTATCCACTTTCTTGACATCACTATCACTATAAAACGATCTACCATCACAACATCAGTATATTATAAGCCTACTGATGCACATAGTTCTCTTCTTTATACCTCTTCTCATCCCCAGGCTTGTTGTGATTCTTTGCCATTCTCCCAACTCTTGTGCCTTCTTCGCCTTTGTAGCGACGACGATGATTTGGAGCTAGCGAGATGCTTAATTTCTTCCGCAAGCAACTATACCTGGAGAAGGTGCTTGTATCTGTTAAGCATAGAATTCAGAAAATTGCTCGCCAGGAGACCTTTACCAACCAGAATAGGACTTCAAACTCTGACAGGGTGAAACTTATCTTAACTCTCCACCCTCATAGTTCACTGGGGAAGAAAGTTTTATTCCGTCATCTGTCCATTCTTAAGTCGAATCCTGAGACACATTCAGTTCTCCAAAACTATTCTTTGGTGGCTTACAGACGGGACAGATGTCTTACGGATATGTTGGTACACAGTCGCTTTAAATCCAACGTACAGAGTCATTTTGACACCATCCAGTGTGGCCGTCGGCGTTGCAATACGTGTGGTTATGTGATACAGACCTGTACTGTATCTTTTCTTAAAGCCACGTTTGTTATGGAAGATGGTTTCACATGTGATTCCGGCAACATAATCTACGCCATCACTTGCAAGCGGTGTCAATGTATGTATGGGCGAAACAGGCAAAATGTTTAGTGGCCGTTTCGGCCAACACTTGCGCGATATACGCCAATGCCTGTGACCGCTGTTGCCACTCATTTCAATGGAACTGACCATTTTGGAGACCCCGACGTCTGGATCACAGTCATCCGCTCAGGTTTCTATGATGATCGTAGTCGATTTGCTCTTGAGAATCGTTTTATTTTGTTATATGTTACCTTGCGACCTCATGGACCCCAGTTGGCAATTTTCAGATTTACGCTGTTTTTTTTACGACGGGAAATAAAGAGCTGTTGGTGAGCAAAAATAAACAAGAACTATTATTACATTATACTCTAACAACGTAACTTTAGGTTTTGCTCTCGCCAACATCATGCACCCCAATTATTAGAGCGAGTGTAGTTTTGATCAAGAGCTTGAATGCAACTTTAGATCTTGCGCTCGTCAAATAGTACCGAAACAAATTGTTTCAGGGAGGGCAGCGTCGTTAAGCACAAGAACGTAACTGTAGGTTTTCCAATCTGCCAACCCATCATTGTCGCTTTGTTTCATCACGGTAGTAGCCCCAGTATACTTTCATAGATTATAATAGTATCAGATCTTCATACAATTAGAATAACAACAGATATTTATAGAACAGAATAGGAAAGAAGTAGATATACTTATGTAATGTCAGCAAATAATCTAAGGACACCTTTGACAGGAAAAGGATATTGCCTGACGTTATTTATTAAAATAACCAGTTAAACTAATTTGCATGCAGACATATAGGTAGTGGTTTATTTTAATAATCTAATGAATTTTGCTCTTCTTCAGCTTCTCAATTTTGAACTTCCATGAGCTGTTATACATGCTAAACTTGAACACAGGGCCTACGTTTTATCGCCCCTCTCCGATAGGACTAGAAACTCGATTTCACCTACACTCATCTCAGGAAAATATCTCCATGGCTCCACTAGGGACTAAACCGAGTAACTTTGAAACGAAAGGCTAGGACCTAACCTCTAGACCACAGAGACTTCCTCAGACAAACGGTTAGTTGCTGATCTCATTCAGCAGACATCGACTTGTATACATGTTGATTGTTTCTTGTTATGTGCTGATCTCATTCAGCAGACATCGACTTGTAAACATGTTGATTGTTCCTTGTTAGTTGCTGATCTCATTCAGCAGGCATCGACTTGTATACATGTTGATTGTTCCTTGTTAGTTGCTGATCTCATTCAGCAGACATCGACTTGTATACATGTTAATTGTTCCTTGTTATGTGCTGATCTCATTCAGCAGACATCGACTTGTATACATGTTGATTGTTCCTTGTTAGTTGCTGATCTCATTCCGCAGATATCGACTTGTATACATGTTGATTGTTCCTTGTTAGTTGCTGATCTCATTCCGCAGATATCGACTTGTATACATGTTGATTGTTCCTTGTTAGTTGCTGATCTCATTCAGCAGACATCGACTTGTATACATGTTGATTGTTCCGTTGTCCATCAAGTTATACTAACAAGAATTCATGCTCTGTGATATACTTACATGTTTAATGTATGTGTCTCTTGGAAGTCTCATATACCTTTTTAGTGTTAATTAGTTTATTTAACATGTGTGTCCCCCTGGACATCTCATATACCTATGTAGTATTAATAAACTTATTTATATTTGGGTTCCCTGGACATCTAATATACCTGTGTAGTATTAATAAACTCATTTATATTTGGGTTCCCTGGACATCTCATATACCTGTGTAGTATTAATAAACTTATTTATATTTGGGTTCCCTGGACATCTCATATACCTGTGTAGTATTAATAAACTCATTTATATTTTTGTTCCCTGGACATCTCATATACCTATGTAGTATTAATAAACTCATTTATATTTGGGTTCCCTGGACATCTCATATACCTATGTAGTATTAATAAACTTATTTATATTTGGGTTCCCTGGACATCTCATATACCTGTGTAGTATTAATAAACTTATTTATATTTGGGTTCCCTGGACATCTCATATACCTGTGTAGTATTAATAAACTTATTTATATTTGGGTTCCCTGGACATCTCATATACCTGTGTAGTATTAATAAACTCATTTATATTTGGGTTCCCTGGACATCTCATATACCTATGTAGTATTAATAAACTCATTTATATTTGGGTTCCCTGGACATCTCATATACCTATGTAGTATTAATAATCTCATTTATATTTGGGTTCCCTGGACATCTCATATACCTATGTAGTATTAATAATCTCATTTATATTTGGGTTCCCTGGACATCTCATATACCTATGTAGTATTAATAAACTCATTTATATTTGGGTTCCCTGGACATCTTATATACCTATGTAGTATTAATAAAATTATTTATATTTGGGTTCCCTGGACATCTCATATACCTATGTAGTATTAATAAACTCATTTATATTTGGGTTCCCTGGACATCTCATATACCTATGTAGTATTAATAAACTCATTTATATTTGGGTTCCCTGGACATCTCATATACCTATGTAGTATTAATAATCTCATTTATATTTGGGTTCCCTGGACATCTCATATACCTATGTAGTATTAATAATCTCATTTATATTTGGGTTCCCTGGACATCGCATATACCTATGTAGTATTAATAAACTCATTTATATTTGGGTTCCCTGGACATCTTATATACCTATGTAGTATTAATAAACTTATTTATATTTGGGTTCCCTGGACATCTCATATACCTATGTAGTATTAATAATCTCATTTATATTTAGGTTCCCTGGACATCTCATATACCTATGTAGTATTAATAATCTCATTTATATTTGGGTTCCCTGGACATCTTATATACCTATGTAGTATTAATAAACTTATTTATATTTGGGTTCCCTGGACATCTCATATACCTATGTAGTATTAATAATCTCATTTATATTTGGGTTCCCTGGACATCTCATATACCTATGTAGTATTAATAATCTCATTTATATTTGGGTTCCCTGGACATCTCATATACCTATATAGTATTAATAAACTCATTTATATTTGGGTTCCCTGGACATCTCATATACCTATGTAGTATTAATAAACTCATTTATATTTGGGTTCCCTGGACATCTCATATACCTATGTAGTATTAATAAACTCATTTATATTTGGGTTCCCTGGACATCTCATATACCTATGTAGTATTAATAAACTCATTTATATTTGGGTTCCCTGGACATCTCATATACCTATGTAGTATTAATAAACTCATTTATATTTGGGTTCCCTGGACATCTCATATACCTATGTAGTATTAATAATCTCATTTATATTTGGGTTCCCTGGACATCTCATATACCTATGTAGTATTAATAATCTCATTTATATTTGGGTTCCCTGGACATCACATATACCTATGTAGTATTAATAAACTTATTTATATTTGGGTTCCCTGGACATCTCATATACCTATGTAGTATTAATAAACTCATTTATATTTGGGTTCCCTGGACATCTCATATACCTATGTAGTATTAATAAACTTATTTATATTTGGGTTCCCTGGACATCTTATATACCTATGTAGTATTAATAAACTCATTTATATTTGGGTTCACTGGACATCTCATATACCTGTGTAGTATTAATAAACTCATTTATATTTGGGTTCCCTGGAAGTCTCATATACCTGTGTAGTATTAATAAACTTATTTATATTTGGGTTCCCTGGACATCTCATATACCTATGTAGTATTAATAAACTTATTTATATTTGGGTTCCCTGGAAGTCTCATATACCTGTGTAGTATTAATAAACTTATTTATATTTGGGTTCCCTGGACATCTCATATACCTATGTAGTATTAATAATCTCATTTATATTTGGGTTCCCTGGACATCTCATATACCTATGTAGTATTAATAAACTCATTTATATTTGGGTTCCCTGGAAGTCTCATATACCTGTGTAGTATTAATAAACTTATTTATATTTGGGTTCCCTGGACATCTCATATACCTATGTAGTATTAATAAACTTATTTATATTTGGGTTCCCTGGACATCTCATATACCTGTGTAGTATTAATAAACTCATTTATATTTGGGTTCCCTGGACATCTCATATACCTATGTAGTATTAATAATCTCATTTATATTTGGGTTCCCTGGACATCTCATATACCTGTGTAGTATTAATAAACTTATTTATATTTGGGTTCCCTGGACATCTCATATACCTATGTAGTATTAATAAACTCATTTATATTTGGGTTCCCTGGACATCTCATATACCTATGTAGTATTAATAAACTCATTTATATTTGGGTTCCCTGGAAGTCTCATATACCTGTGTAGTATTAATTAGCTTATTTGTACAGCTTATTATCTTGACAGTCTAAGAAAGAAGAGTATAAACCCATGAATCAATCAAGGGACTTGAAACTGACAGTAAATAGACAGCTCCCTCCATCTCAAAAATTAACTTGGATTTTCTGAAAAGAGTTCATTCTTGTTTTTTTTGGTTTTTGTTGGCCCACTTGTTGTTAGGTTGAACGAAGCGTGCCTCTGCTTAAAGAGGATTTAATCACCTACACAACAAAGTTCTTCCATCATACAAAGACACAATATGTCAGTCATCTGTTTGTCCTTAAATATTTTATTGAGTAAATGGAAAAAAACATCTCCACATTCCAGGTAAGAAATCCCCTCGAGTGGTTATCGGGGTCCAAATTTGGGATGTAAAGAATAGAACCACTGTTACCTGCCACGCATGTCGTAAGATGAGAATAAAGAGGTTTGGATGCATGTGTCCTAAACATGTAGAATTCTATGCGTTTAGGGACCTACCAAACCAATGTGCAACGTATACATGTTATTGGCAAAGATGAAACATATCACAATTGGTCGTAAAGAATGAAAGTAAAGAAGAAAAATAAGGCAAGACATGGAATGACTCAGCAAGGGAAACAACCACTCAGTAAACGCTGGCTAAATCCGAACATATCGCTGTAAGAAAAGCCTCAGAGCTCTAAATGGCGCTGAAGATGTGACGTAAAACCCACCCATGCTAAGGTTGCATGAATCAGATTTTCACATGAATGAATTTATGAAGAGATCTGTGGTACATCGGTCTCTTAGGTGATCGCGAGAGAGAGAGAATTCAAGTTCTTATAACTGAAATGTAACTACTAAAGTGCGTTTCACACTGTTTTTCCGCTGTTTAACATTCAAAATCTCGTGAACCTCGTGACCGTAATTGTTGTAATATATGCATATGACCTAATGATCGTTACATCCAATGGTAGATATATTTTTTATTCAATAATAAACATAGTTTTTTATGATCTTTATTTAACATATACAAAAGTGACCATCTCCTAGGTAAACTAACTATGCAATCAGAAGTATTACTACTTTATATTTGTCAGTTATTTCGATTGCACCACTTGAACGAATTTCATGTGGGTTTTCCCGATTTTCATCACTCTATCGCACTACTGAAAAATGTACATTAATTCTTCCGGTGTGTTCAGGGCATAGGTTTGTCACAATACTTGCGGTATTATAGATTTGTAATACATTGGGTATGAAAATCAAGTTCCTTACTTGATTGGAATATCTCAAATCCTGAAAAAAAACTAAACACGTTTTAAGTATTATCTTCATCAGTTACTCAATATTAATGACATTTTCAATTAAAGTAATACCAGGATTCAATGGAGAAAGGAAGTAATAGTAATAATAATAATAATTCCTCTCGTACCGTTAAACGTTACATAGGACCTGCAAGTAATTTCTCCATACCGCTCTATTCTGGGCAACTCGCTCAATCTCTTCCATGGAACTGAGACCGATATTTCCTGCCTCTCTCAGCAAAGTTCGTTTCAGGGTCTATTTAAGTCCACCTCTCTTTCTTGAACCCTTTGCATCCCACTTCAATGCCTGCTTTGATATTCTTTGATCATTTCTCCTCAAGGTGTGCCCAACATATCTCCATCTTCTCTTTCTTATAACAGTTGTCACTAGTGGTTGACCAGACATGTCTCTGATTTCATCACTTCTTCTGAATTCGTTCCATTTTATATTCATTATTTTTTGCAGACATCTATTTTCAAATGCATTCAACTTGCTTTCTATATCTTTAGTCATTTTCCAACTCTCGCTGGCATATGTTAGGATTGATACAACATTTGAATTGAAAATTCGTAATTTAGTTTTAATACTATATAACTTGCAGTTCCATATTTTATTTAGACTTTTAAAAGCTGATGTTGCTTTGCCAATTCGTATCATAATTTCTTTTTAACATTTCCTGTGCAATCAAAATTGCTACCTAAATAGGTGAACTGGTCTGTTATTTTTATCATTTTAGATTCCAGGGTGATATCTGCGTTACTTGTCATAGGTGTCTTCATTATATTTGCTTTTTCATAGCTTATCTGCAGTCCAACTTTTGATACTATAGATGACAAATTGTATGTTTTTATTTGCTTATCTTGGTTGTTTCTACTTAGCAAGGCAATATCATTTGCAAAATCCAAATCTTCTGGTTGACTATTTTCTACCTAATCGATGACAGTTTTGCCAATGCAACATTTTCGCATCACACAGTCAATGGCCACTCCAAACAATAGCGTAAGTAGAATACAGCCTTGCTTTACTCTGGTTTCAAAAATAAGCCAGTCGCTGTGTCCACCATCAGTGCGAACTGCACCACTGTGAACCAGTTTAGAGGCTCTTGGTAATGTTTATTATTGTGTCTGGTATTCCATAGCATCTCAGAATATTCCACAGGGAGATTCTGTGTAGACTATCAAAGGCTTTTTAAAATCGATGAAATTTAGTATGAGTGGTTGTTGCTTCTCAATATGTTTCTCCAAAATTAGTCGTAGGGTAATTAATTGGTCTAAGTAGCTTCTTCCAGGTCTAAAACCAACTTATTCTTCTCTCAGGGTTGTGTCCACTGCTCCTTTGGTTCTATTAAGAATAATTTTGCAGAAAGTCTTGGCCATTACTGATATTAGGTGATCCTCTCCAGTTGTTGCAATCTTTTAGATCACCTTTTGGGGATCTTACCAATTATTCCATTTTTCCATTGATCTGGGACAGTTACTTCTTCCCATACTTTATTAAATAGTTCTTGCACCTGGCTAATAGTTGTATCATCAGCCGCTTTGAGCATGTCTGCAGCAATGTTGTCGTCATCCGCTGCCTTATTGTTTATCAAGGAACGGATTGCCTCCTTGATCACAGCTACACTTATCATTTCTTCGTTAATTGGTAGAGAACTGTTTTATGCCTCTTCGTCAAACTTGAGTAGTACTGGTGGATCAGGTCTATATAATATTTGTTCAAAATGTTCTGCCCATCTTTTCTTCTGCTCGGTATCTGATTTTATTACTTTATCATCTTTACTCTTGAGTGGGCCACTTTTATCTCTTCTAGTCGCTCTTTTCACTCCTTTGTCTGTTAGTCTCTATTCATTTTTAGCTTGGATTTCATCTGTTGCATTCTTAGTATTAAATATCGCTAGTTTCATCTTTCTTCTTTCTTGAATACATTTCCAGGTGTCATCGTTTATCCCGGGTTTTCTGTCTTTCGGCTTTAATCCTGCGCTTCTATTTGCTGCCCCCAATAGTGTGTCCATTATCTTAGTCCATTTGTCTTCAATGTTCTGTTCATTCTCACCATTTAGTAACTCGAACCTATTCTTAAGTTCGAGCTGATATTCCTTTTTTACTTCTTTATTTTGTAGCCTTTGACTGTCTATTCGCAGTTGTTCTTTTTAGTATGATGAATTTTGAATTTCGGTTTTAATTTACCTATGCATAAATTATGATCACTTCCTACATCTGCCCCTCTGTATGCACGGACATCCAGCAATGATGTTCTAAATTGTATATTTATGCACATGTGGGCAATCTGATTCCTGGTCACTCCATCTGGTGAGTGCCAAGTAAGTTTATGAATTTCCTTATGTGTAAAGATGGTACCTCCAATTACTGTTTTGTTGTTTTTTTTTAACTAAGTTTGACAATATACATAACTCAGCCAGTCTTTCTCCATTCTCCATTCATTGTGTTTGTTTCTTGTTTTCCTATAGTCCTCACATTATTACTTCCAACCTTGGCATTAAAGTCCCCCATAACTAATAACATATGTTTTTGGGTTTGTTAATTTGATCTTGGAATTGCTCATAAAATGTGCCTCTCTTATCATCGTCGGCCTGGTTGGTTGGTGCATAACACTCAAGTATTGTCATATTGACATGCCTGGTACTGAAGCAGGCTCTGATTTTCCGACTCGAGATGGGTTTCCATTCTAACATGCTCTTTGCTACTCTAGGTGTCATCATTATACCCACTCCTTCAAAATGCTTACCATCTTCTCTCCCTGAATATATGAAAGTTAATCCACTAACTACTCTTCTATCTGTTCCAGGCCATCTCACCTCACTTAACCCTGTACGTCCAGCTCGTATCTCTTTATTTATTCTGCAATTTGGGCTGATTTTGTAGCCGTGGCCATCGTTCTCACATTCCAAAATCCAATTTTAGTGTGTGATTTTGAGCCAAGTAATGTACGAGTCGGGTTGCTGACTTCCGCAAAGAGGCACAGTCTATATACATCTTCAATTATCACATAGTGATTAAACATAGACTGTGCATATAATATACACAGAGAGAAGTGATTGTAATGTTTGATAGTATAATCATCATTGTACTTCTATAAATAACGACGATTGGGGCGATCTCTTTTCTACGTGACAGTGATCGAACGTTGTAGCATCGGTGAAAGTCCATGGGGTAATTTTTAAGATGGCGAAAATGTGTTGAATTTGTATGTTCAATGTGTATTAGTGGGTTTTTCCCAAGGCAGGGTCATTCCAGCCTACTCTTAGCTGTATTAATGTATGTGGTTATTGTACGAGCTCAGTTAAAATATATGACCTATGTTTTCTCCTCGGTCTCCGAACGGGCTAGAAATTTGATCTATACTGAGATCATGGATTTATGGAAAACGCAGCCCAATAACTCCAAACGGGGCGAGAAACAAATACCTTTGAAGCGAGCACCGTACCTCATCGCCACATAGATTCCCAGACTTTACTTTGACCAACGAAATAATTGATATAATTTGAGACGGAATTTGCTGTTTAATATAACATAAACCCAAAAATTGCACGAAAAGTAGAACAAACTTACGCATAAGTTAAACATGTACAAAACGGCGAAGTCATTCATTCTAAAGGAATTCGTAATTGATTCATTGGTTACAAATTGAACCGCCCAAACAAGTATCACCAAAATATATATTATACCCATTGCAACAGCAATTCTGATATTACGGAGATCCGATGTGGTTAGAATAGCAATTTTGGTGTCACTTGACAAGGTCTTACGTTTCTGACTATACTTTATAAGTTCAAATACCATCAAGATGGTACAGAACATGGCGACGATTGAGGGTAAGCCTCTTAGTGCTATTTGTAATACTGAGCAGTACTTGGACATAAAATTCGTTAGGCATGCAAGATATTGTGCAGTAGTATATGTTTTACTGGGACATAAGAAATATTCTACTAGTGGGTTTATTATCGGAAGAGATACTAAAACTGAAAAAATCCAATAAAAATAGCAAATTTTCCAAGAAATTCTGACTGTGATAAGTTGTTTGACCTTTAGTGGGAACTTGATAGCGATAAACTGTTCCACTGAATTTTTGAAGACGAAGAACGCAACACAAATTTGAAGTATGAAGTTTAAAGGAAATAACATATTATATCTGGACGTCACATATTGGTTGCCAACGTCATGATGTGCAAACGAATATACAATATTACTACATATAGTGCATAGGCAGCATAACAGTTGGGAAACAGCTAGATTAAGAAGAGAGATATTGTTGATACTGATCGGTCTGTCGGTGCAGAAGATGACAATGCTGAAGCTGTTTAAGAAGATTCCAGATATGCTCAGAACTGGTGTAATAAAACTAGCCATGAGATACTGCAATAATAAAATTTCTTCACTAAAACCCAAAACGGTGTTATTGCTGACGTAGGTGGAGGTGTGACTTGTGTTACGAACATCCATTCTGTGGAAGAAATATTAAACATTAATCAACTATCATATATTCAAAATGACATATTTAACGTTTTCCTATCACTTCTTCTGAACAAATGATTAACAATTTTAGTTTGTTGTTTAGAGATACCAGGTTATATTTCAAATATCAGTTCCTCGATTTATCAAAGAAACAAAAATCTCCATATAGCGGAAGACTGCAGTAAAACTATGTAAACTAGCGAAACACGTAATAACAAAATACTGTAGTTTTACAAAATACAAAAACATTGACAATACACAGCAACGTTTCGACCAAAAGATCTTTATCAAGCAAACGATACAACAGGAGTGACAAATTTCACAGCACACGGCATATAGGCTTCGACAGATATTCCAAAGGGCATAAAATAAAAATATGTGACTACAAACGAATAACGAAATAAATGCAAAAAAACTAGAAGTGGAAAAAGAAGAGAAACAATAAAATATTAAGTAAATATATAACATAAATATTTAATATACGCATACAGAATATGGAGCATGAAAAGTGAACGTAATAAAAAACATAGGAATGTAGAGCGTTGAGTCCATGAGGTCGCAAGTTACAATATAACGAAATAAAGCGACTCTCCAAAGCAAATCGACTACGATCATCAGAGGAACATGATTGGATGGCCGTGACCTGACGTCGCGAGCTCCCAAAAAGGTCAATTCCATTGAAACAAGTGGCTACAGGCGTCGCAGAGTCTTGGTGTATATCGCGCAAGTGTTGCCTGAAACGGTCACAAAGCATTTTACTTGTTTCCCGATATATGCTTTGTCACACCGCTTGCAAGTGATGGCGTGAATTATATTGCGGGTATCGCATGTGAAACTATCTTCAATAACAAACGTGGCTTTAAGAAAAGATACAGTACTGGTCTGTATCACATAAGCACACCTATTGCATCGCCGACGGCCACACTGGACGGTGCCAAAATGACTAGGAACATTGGACTTCAAGTTACTATGTAACAACATATCCTTAATACTTCTGTCCCGTATGTAAGCCACCTAAGGATAGTTTGGGAAGACTGAACGTGTCTCAGGATCTGTCTTAAGGATAGACAGATGACGGAATAAAACATTTTTCACCAGTGAACTCTGAGGGTGGAAAGTTAATATCCGTTTCACCCTGTCAGAGTTGGAAGTTCTATGCTGGTTGGTATGGACCTCCTGGCAATTAATTTTCTGAACTTGATGCATAGCAAATACACGCACCTTCTCCGGGTATAGGCGATTGCGGAAGAAATAAAAAATATCGCGAACTCTATCAAGAAAATCATCGTCCTCGTTACGAAGGCGCAAGAGTTGGGAGAATAGCAAAGAACGACGACAAGCCTGAGGATAGAAAGAGGTATAAGGGAGAAAACTATGTGCATCAGTAGGCTTATAATATTCTGCCGATATCTGCCAAGGTTTTGTGACACCTTGGCCACTATTTGCAATGAAACTGACCATGTGGCAGCTCTCGACGTCCAGGTAACGGCCATCCGATCATGTTCCTCTGATGATAGTAGTCGATTTACTTTGGAGAGTCATTTTATTTCGTTATATGGTACCTTGCGACCTAATGGACTCAATGCTCTACATTAGTAAGCTTCTTAGTACTTTCTCTTCCCATGTTCCATATTCTGTATGTGTATATGTTAAAAGTTATATATTTACTTGCTTTTTTATTATTTCTCTTCTTTTTCCACTTCTAGTTTGTTTTGCATTTATTTCGTTATTCGTTTGTAGTCACGGATTTTTATTTTATGCCCGTTGGAATATCTGTCGTAGTCTATATGTAGTGTGCTGTAATATTCGTCACTCCTGTTGTATCGTTTGCTTGATAAAGGCCTTTTGGTCGAAACGTTGCTGTGTATTGTCATGGTTTTTGTATTGTGTAAAACTACAGTATGTTGTTATTACGTGTTTTGCTAAAAAAACAAAAAAACTATGTTCATTATTTCTTCGATTTACGGTAAGATGTGCTCACTAACGTATCTATTGTTATGAACACTAGAACTGAGAAATGTAATACAAGGAACATTAGCGTTACAGTCCTTAGTATCAGGAACAGTAGTCCTAGCGCAAAGTCCTATAGTACAAGGAACATACGAACTACGAAAGTTAGTTTTCAGAAATGTTAGAACTGCAAAATTTAGAATCAGGGACACTATAAATAAGAAATTAATTTAGATACCAACTAAACGCATCCAAAACAGCTTATGTATGGCACACTAAATACGAACAATTGACAGGTTGGTGGACAAAAAACAACCGATCAAATACAGTCGTAAAATGTATTTTAAATGTTTTAACATAGACAACGTGCTATGAATCCCATGCCCATGGTCGACAAGTGTGACCCTGCAACAACACAAAAGGAACTCGGTGAGGATCGTCGTACAACTGAAGCGGAGATAATAACCGAACTGCGCGAAAAGACAGAACACACGATACCAACATTTCTTTTCTTACTTGTGAGAGCTAATTTGTTTTCCAGATTTGGACCCTACCGTCCCCTCTACACAATCCAGAAAGGTGCAACAACACATGCCTGTGGCTATTGTCATCATCATTCCCGTTCATTTCCAGTTTGAAATATTTTAATCTCACTTTGGACATGTCCATAGGTGCTCCGATCTCCTTCGCATTATCTCCAACAGCTCCCAGCGACTAACCGTATCATTTCGATGTTGATTGATGAGACTACTTATACGTCTGTTGTGCTGTTCTTTTCTGGCTGCTCCAATCTTCAATACAAACTCTTGGAATTTGACAGTTGCTGTGGATTGGCCTAGATAAATTCATATATGCTGCCATACTCTGTGAGGGCGTTCAGAATGTCAGTTCTATCTATTGACTCGACCAATATCAATAAATAATCAGTAACCAGATACCAATCTACATAACATCTAAACTCCACCATCCCCAGCGCCACTGTTGCACTACAACACAAACAGCAATTTAAATATCTAGATATACCAGTTACATCTGATGGTAAAATGTAATACAGAAATAAAGAGTAGAATCAACCAATCTAAGGTAACTTTCTGGGACAAAAAAAGAAGAAGAAAATACGTGTTTAATAAAAACGTATATAACGTGAAAGCGTACTGTCTATTGTCTATTTCCAGGTGGAAGTTGTAGTTGGCTGTCCACTATTGCCGTTAAACGTAGGGAGGGAAGCTTTAATTTGCGTTCTAGGGCCATATTATTCGCTCTTGATGTGTTATATCCATTTTTATCTAATGTGGTCTTGATATTGTCTATCTTTTTCTTGGTCTTCCCTTAGCAGCTCTAGTACGGGGTCAAATGCGCATAGGGACAACGCTACGCCAAGATTAGTGAGCTGGCGCTAATCAAGATCCTACTCCACCTCCACGTGGTGACCATGGTGACAGACAACCGATACTGTCTGGCTAAGCGGGTAGGGATCGAGGGAGAGCTGCTCTGGTATAAGTAGAGATGCAGACGTAGTCACGTTGGATGAGATCCGCTCCCGACGGAGACGAGCAGAATCCCAGACTGACTATTAATGCACATCTCACCTAGCCGAAGGGTAAAGCAGAACGGATAAACATAAATGGATAAGGGGTGCATCCAGAGAAGAGACGGGAGCCCGCGTGGAGCAAAATTTGGGCCCGAGATGAGTTGCACTTGGGCCCACATAAGTCGAAACTCGGAGTCCTGAGGTGGGTGCCCGAGATGAGCTCTGTGTCCGAACAGGCTAGAAGCATGGTAAATGTGTGTACGGTGAGAACCAATAAACAGGGTGGGCAGGCACCAAGGCAGAGCGAACACGCATGTGGACCATGCACTGGTGGGTCCATCGTTGGGGCAGACGTGCGTGGCGCTGATGGTGGCGTGACGAGGCGGCGTGGCAGGCGTAGAGATGAGCGGACAACCCAAATGTGCACAAAAACTGGAAAGCCCAGCAGAGGCATGAATCCAGTACGCGTTTCCGCTAGCAGGGAACTACTACTGTCTTGTAGTTTGATTTTGTACAATCAATGGCTAGCGAAGTAAACCGTACACAAAACGGAACGGCAGGCAACTCAAGTAGTCCAAATAAAGACTGGTAACCTGGGTAGATGACGCTCAACAACCCGGGAGGTCAGGTCATTTAAGGGTCGCTACCCTGAAAGAAAATAGCAACTTGCTGCCTTGCAGGTTGGCTGGGGACAGTCAAAGGCTAACGGAGAGCGAACCCAGTTAAACGTTGATTGAAATCGGACGCTTCGCCGAAAGACAAGCACCAGAGCTCCAAATGGTACTTAAGATGTGATGTAAAAAAACGATCTTGACTAGGTTATTTATGACAATACGAAGGATTAAAATGGCCACAAAGAACAAACACGAGAGAAAAAGAGAGAGAGAGAGAGAAAGAGAGCTCTAGTACCCGATATCTTTTTATTGTATGCTGTTATTGGTGGTTGGTTGTATTCAATTCTCATTAAATGTCCAAACCACTGCAATTGTTGTCTTTCGATGTATTCGGTATATGAAGTTATGCCCACCCTGCTGAAAGAGTATTACTGTGCTATATATAATCAACTCTGATATACGGATGTGAATCATGCACAATAGATAATAAAAAGAATAAAATAATTAGAAGCAACAGAGATGTGGTTTTACAGTTTTACAAATGAATAATGAGAATAGCATGGACAGGTAAGATGATAAATGATAATGTTCTCAAGAAAGGCAGCGAGAACCTATCGTTTATAAAACGTATCGGAAAGAAAGAAGATTGAATGCATTATGTCAACTGGTAAAATACAAGGTACGAGAGATAGAGGTCAAAAGAGAGAACAGATTTCAGAAAGCATAACATAATGACTCGGCGTGAAAACAGTATCATAACTCATATCTAGAACAAGAGAGAAAGAGTTGTGAAAGAACATGATATAATCTACGCCTACCGGCGCAGCACTGGATGATGATAATGATCTACTATCTGATGTTATCAAAGTTTAAATGATGTACATGGCTTTGTAAAATATTATTTACTTTGATGTCTCTTTCTCGGCGAAATAGTTTTACTGCAGTCTCCATCTGTATTGCGATTGTCTCTTTCTCGTAGAATCTGCTTTTTGTTTTCACATTATCATAACTTCTGTCTTCTCACTATTCTCCTTTGGAATAAATGGTTTTACTTTCCGTCATCACTGTATCAAGTAATCCATGTAGTTATATTTCATTCTTCGCTATCAAGACAATGTTCCATATGAGGTAATACGAATCCTTTCTTACTTCACTTTTTTGATCTGTTGAAAAGTTCAAATGTATATGTACTGATACAGATATCATATATGTACTGATTCTGGATGTATTATTAATAGTAGTTTTAGTAGTAGTAGTCATAGTTTCAACTTCATAACAACGGGTTGCCTCATAATTGATCCGTTCATGCGCCAGCGTACACCACTCAAAATGCTGATCATGCTCTCGTGTTAGCTCGTGAAGCGAATAGAGTCTTCACACCAGCAGCTTGCACACTCATTAAGTGCTTACGGAAGTCGCTAGAGTGCCAACACCACAATCAGGCTCTTGAGTTTGCAGTTCACGTCGAATGGAACAGCCGTCACGACAAAGCACAGCAGTTTGTACAGACATTGCTGTATAAGGCAATAGATGGATCTCCAGCGACTTGCTATCCTCCAATTTCTAAATATGCTTTTCACATCACAATCACCGTGGGAATAAACAATAAGAATTCCTAATGCAATGCACAGCTCATTGTCACTCAAACACTAACCTAATAGCTTTGAGACAGAACCGGTCCTACAAGTCCAAACATGTAGATAAATGTGCTAGCAACCTCGTCCAGGCGCAAACAACACATTCCAATGTCATAACGGTTCGCCCGCCCTTACGTTATATTGTCCAGGTGAACCTATTATCTTTATCTTCTTCTTCTTGTGATTACTATGTAGATAATTATATCATCAGATGTTTTCTTATGAAGGAAAGAAGTTAACTGTTGTCTGAGTTCAACTCTGATGCCTTGTAAATGACTCTCAGATCTCTGCTGTCAACTTTTAAGCTCTCTCTAATATTTTAATCAAATTGATAATTCACTTTGCCTAATGCCTTGATCGAATCCATAAATTTCAAGTACAAGTACATCTATATCTGCTGTAACTTCTATGGCCATCTCTGCTAGCTGTATTAATATGTATGCAGTAGTGTTATTATATGTGACATACCTACACAAGTCACAACTAAGTTATGTTCTTATTTTGTTTCTCACTCTTTTCATGATTTTTCTTAAGGTCTTTTTGTCATGTAGTTATTAATTTTAATGGTGACATTAGCTCACATTCAGTAACTCTTGGTTTCCTTGTCAATCAATAATTATATGATTTAATGTTGGTTGTTTAGAATGTATCCGTTGTCGTAGATGTCATGTAGAAGCCATGATGACTGTAGACAATAACATCAATAAGGTAGTCGATATGTTCAGTAGATACATTCTCTGTGGAAAACATAATACAGTGGGGCTCTAGGACTACAAACCTTCTGAATAGTGAACAAGAGCAAATGCATAACGTTAGCGAAACATCTCGCAAGTGTGCAATAAACATCCTATGCCAGAACAGCATAATGATTGCACGAGTTTAAAAGATATACTTCAAAGTTCCAAGATGTAGATCAGGAGGAATATGGAGGAAAGAAGCAACAGTTATTGAACTTTGAAAGAAGTACATTGAAAATGAGTAAGCTAATAAAAACAACATGTAAAAATAAGTGTACACATTGAAAAACAAAGATTGGATTGAATAAAGATGAAAACATCATTACAAGTAACCAAACAGTTGATATTTTTGCAATTTTCTTACTAAAATAAAAGCAATATTGATGTATATCCAGAAAAACTTCAGGAAATATATGATAAAAACCAAGTGCAGGTCGAGAAGAAATCATTAACGAGGTTCTCGATGTACTAATCACGCTAAAAAAACAGGGTCTTGCAATATCTAAATGAAATATGTGGACTTCTCAAGAAAACAATATGGAGAATACATTGATCGGACAAACAATATTAGCAAAACAATATAGTAAATTAGTACCAGGAATATTAGAACTAAGAAAGTTAGTGTCACGGACATTAGAACTAATTAAATTGTTACAATGCACATTAGATAAATAGAGGTTGGTAGGGTATATATTGCGGAGACGCAGTCGAGTGTCACACGCAATTAAGTCGAACCGAACAGGAAAACAAAAGAAGACGTGCATGGAGACGAAGTCTTCATGAAAAAATGAATAGTACTGTAATACTATCATTAACCATAAAGAATATCTCCAGAGTGAAAGACAAAAGAAAGAATGCAAGACAAATGTAGAAATCTTGTCTCTTAAGAGGCCTTTATCTAGAATTTGTTCCTTCATTTTATTTTAAGCTGTCTGCGAAGACAACTTGTGTTGAAGTGGTTTAGTTTTATTGTGTGTCTGCATTACACTGTCCATGTCTAATTGTCATACAAGAGGTTGGTGAACATTATGTCTCGCAGACTTTAAGCTTTGTAGCGGTGTTTATACACCTCCGCTCCCATCCAGTACGTAAGAACTTTGTGTGATACAACAGATTGGTTTGACAGAAGGCATGAAGTCAGACAAGATTTCATTCCGTGGCTTTGTTTAACATATATGCTAAAAACATCATAAGGAATGTTTCAAAAGATAACAGAAAAGAACAATACAATTCTTTATAATCGGTAGAAGAAAAATATCTAAGCTAAAATATGCTGACAATGCAGTGTTACTGTCAACACAAGCTGTCTACGCAGAATACTGGAAAAAAACTGGCAGGACAAGATTCCAGATATCGAAGTCCTCACATGACGAAAGATCCCAAGCGTCAACACCCTGTTGCAGACGACCCAAGTGAGATGGGACGGCCCTATTGCTCGGATGCCTGATAGACGCAGTCCAAAACAGTTGATGCATGACGAACTTGAAAGGGGCAGACGTTTTGCTGGTGGACAGAAAAAAACGCTTTAAAAACACTCTTAATGTGTCTCTGAACAGCTTCGACATAGACAACATGTGCTGGGAATCCCATGCGCAAATTCGCCAAATGTATCGCTGCAACAACACACACAAGAGGAACCTGCATAGCTGAAAATCATCGTACCGTTGAGTGCAACACAAGACCCACATGTCTAACCTTGATAATATATGTCCCACCTGTGGTAGGCCATTGTGTTCTAGGATTGAACTCTACAGTCACCTTCGCGCACACCAGAGAGGTTTCAGCAGCACACGTCTGAGACTGTTGTCACATCGCTTACGATGGACGGCTAGTACATTACATTACTTACAACATCTCAAATATGGATTGAGAGCCTAATCATTTAATGTGCAAGAGAAAAGCGAATAGCAGAATCTATATTTCAACGTGGCATCAACAAAGATAATGACAATTAATATAACATACATAACAAATGATATTTTTATCAGCGGAGAGAAAATAGAAAATGTGATCAGTTTTAAACATATCAGTTCAATGCTAATAAGAGATGAACATTGGATGATGACAATTAGAACACTAACAAACATGCCTTAGAAAGAAATATAAAGCTAAAACTGTATGAAATTAAACTGATAATTTAAGCATGACAGCTGTAGATAGGACACATGTGGCCTTCGAGAGAGGGAAATGAATAAGGACTGTTAGGAGGGCAATGTTCAGATCAGGATAAGCTATTTGATGAGGATGATAGTTTTAGCAAAATTTGAACTAATTCATTTAGAAAATATAAATATGAAACTTTCCAGAGTAAATATGTGAAAAGTTAAAAAAACACTAACATATTTGAAATGCCCAAGTTAAATACAGTGAAATAAACAACACAGGATATATTTAATCATACAGTCTGTGATATTTATATGTAATAAAATAGAAAGAAAACATACAGTCTATAATATTTATATATAACAAAATAGAGAGAAACATACAGTCTGTAATATTTATATATAACAAAATAGAGAGAAACATACAGTCTGTGATATTTATATATAACAAAATAGAGAGAAACATACAGTCTGTGATATTTATATATAATAAAATAGAAAGAAAACATACAGTCTATAATATTTATATATAATAAAATAGAAAGAAACAAATAGTATGTAATATTTATATATAATAAAATAAAAGAAAAAGCAAAGTGTATGTTGAAACTCCTAAAACAGACAATCACTGTGTAGCTCACATAAAACATCAATAATAAATCAATCTCTATTTGACTTTATATTATGGTTTTGTCTTCAAATCTTGTCATGTTTGTACATTAAATAAATAACATGCAGTGAACGTCACATACAAAATTAACTTGTAGAAAAAGTTACCAGAAATATTAACACAACAGAGATAAACAATGTAAAAGTAGAAATGTGAGAAACATTATCTAACACAAACATCTTGACATCGTCATTTATATTTTCAAATACAATATGAATTGCATATCTCTAAATATATTGATAATATTCTTGCCTTTATTATTATCTTCTACCAGGATTGTCCATCCAAGATTTAAATTAAAATTGATAAATATTGTATTCATCAATCAACTTTGCTAAATCATGGAAAGCCATATTTTGTAATTTGAAAGAGCTCTCACAAAACTTCAAAACTTTTTAAAATCTAAGATACACTTTCTCGTTGACCTTCTCAATTGATCTAAAAACATCAAATTAAAGGATTCACTTAGTTGTTCAGCGACCTGGATAGCACCTCATCCTGTCATTCTGAACAATTGACCTTTCCTATCTGTCTTGATAATAACTCATCCAGTTGTTCCAGAGAGTTATTGAATGTTCTTGACACAATGTAAATTGTACAAACTGATAAAGTTGAACAAATATTTGATAGCATCTCTTCATGTAATTCACCTGTCTCTCATCCATTTTGAGAATTTACAAGAGCGTCTATTTATCTGATTTATTTTTGAACATTTAAATCTCACTAAAAGGACGATTGTGAAAATCAATAACTTCTCATCAACATTTGTCTTAATTATCTCCATTTAGAAATAAGAATTATTTTTTTAGATAAATATTTTACCTTTAATGATTACAGTTTCTATTTTTTTAGAAAAAATACATGGAAGTGTGTTTGTGATATGATATAACATATTCACGTGTTGATGTGACATGACATGTCCGTGTCTTGATGTGACATTACATGTGCGTGTCTTGATGTGACATGACATGTGCATGTCTTGATGTGGTCCGTGTCTTGATGTGACATGACATGTCAGTGTTTTCATTTGATATAACATGTGGGGTCAAAAGCGCAGTCAAAGGGACAACGTTGCCCCAGTTTTAATGAGCTGGAACTAATCAAGATCCTAATCCACCGCCAAGTGGTGACCCTAGAAACAAACAGAGGATCATGTCTGGCTAATCACGTAGGGATCGAGGAAGAGCTACAGGTAGCGTTAGTAGTGCAAGCACAGAAACGTAATATAGGTCGAAAACCCTGAATAAATGCACGCATCTTCTGGCCGATGTCCGATGAAAAGTTGCACAAATGCAAGGCAAACGTATGAAATAGAAGCGTACGAGACGTCTGTGAACTAACACCAACTACTCCGGAGTCAATAGCCACACTATAATTACCAGCTCTCTTTCTCTCTCACGATCCCGGCTTAGACTGATGAACCAAGTCTTATCATGAATTTTACCGTGCTTTTAAGGGACTCCGTTTCTCCGTACAGCTTCTCGCGAAGCTCTGTGTTTTAGGCCAGTTTTATTTTCTAATATCTGCTATCAATTGACAATCTTGCAGTACGTGCTCTACCGTCATGTCCGCCTTTTGGCATGGGCATAGGCTAGCTGTGCTAATTTTAAATTTGTTAAACATGTGGGCGCGGAGCTTGCTGTGGCCTGTACGGAGGCGGAGTATGGCAACTTGTTCACTACGAGATAGACCATAGTACCCGTCGCTGTTGTTGTATTGGGGATGGTCTTTTGTCCATTTGTCTCTGTAGTGCCAGCCGAGGGTTGTTCTGGCTTCCTCATAACTGATCTCGAGATCAGCATGAGGTAGTCGCCCGCCTTCTTTGGCTAGTTTATCGGCGTATTCATTTCCGCTTATGTTACAGTGATTGTATCCACTGAATGACGGTTCGTTTGAGTGTGTACACCAGGACATCGAGGATCGCTTTGAGCTCATTGAGCTCGGTTTTGCCTGCGCTTTTGAGTGCCGTGATGACCGATAGAGCATCGGTGAATATCACGACTTTGTTGCGAGAGGTGCCTCTTCTCTCTAGGATCATTTCGGCCGCTGTTCTTATTGCCTCTGCCTCTGCCCGGTAGTTATTTGAATATTTTCCTGTGGAAATCACTTTCTTTGAGAGTTTAAGCACTATTCCTCCTCCGGCGTCGCTGATTGCGTTCCTTGCCGATCCGTCAGTATAGAAGTTTACCACTTATTTTCAGGGTACTCGGTCTCTATGTATTTTTCTGTGGCCGCTCTTCTTTCTAAGTTTTCTTGCTGCTCTTTATTTAGTATGCCTGGGATTAATTCCCTTAGTTCCGGCAGTTTTCCACGACGGGCACATATCGGTTGCCGGGATTGATTTGGCTTTGCAGTTTGCTAGGATTTGATGGTCTGCGATCAGTACTTTCGCGTTTTTTTCGAAGCTTGTTCTCTGTATCCTGCCCCTTCCGAATCCGCTCATTTTTTTTACATAGGGTGGGGATTGAGCCGTTTAAGTTTTTCAGCCAACACCAAGACTTTTCTTTCCCTTCATCTGCCATTGGTTGGATGCCTGTGATTATTTCCATCTCCTTGATAGGCGTGAACTTCATGGCTCCTGTGATAATGCGTATTGTACGGTTCTGACTATTGCTCACTTTGGTGAGTTTCTTGTCGGATGCACTGCTCCACGCAGCAATGCCGTACTCCAGGACAGGTCGCACTCTTCCGGAGTAGAGTGTTTTGACGACTCTGGTGTTTTCTCCCCATGAAGCCTGCGAATTTGCGCATCATCGTGAGCCTATGGTTCACTTTTACCGTAGCATTTTCAATTTGGGGGCACCAATTCAGTTTACGATCCAGTGTGACTCCGAGGTACGTTGGGGTCTTGCTTTCAGGAAGATCTCGCTCATTTATTAGCTGTCTCCATATCTACCAAAACTGCCAGTATCTGTTTCTTTTCTTGGAAACCATTCTCAATTTCCTGGGCGATTGTAAGTTACTTGATCTTCTGTAGATCGGAACTTCTGAAAGCCTCCCTGTTGTACCATGAGTAGCCATTTTCTTTCCATGTGCCAAGATAACCATCTGTTCACCATGTGTTCCATGAGTTTGTCGGTGCATCTTAGGAGGCTTATTGGTCTGTAACTCGCCGGGTCGAGTTTATTTTTGCCTGGTTTTAGAATGGGTACAATGAGCGCTCCCTTCCATTCTCGTGGTACTAAGTCTGTCCTCCACGACATATTTGGACGGCCAGTAGTGCTGCCTTTGTTCTAGTACCCAAGTTTTTAAGCATCTCATTTGTGATCCCATCCTTTCTGGCGAATTTCTGAACTTTAGCTCCCTTATGCCTCTTCTAACTTATTACTGTTGAATGTATCCGTTAGGTGACTATCAGCTTTTTTTGGCTCGCCCTTGACAGCTCTCGTTTTCCTCTTTGTGTCATCGACTTTTTCTTTTGTTATGCTTACTCTGCTGACTTCGGCATATTTTTGCATTAGAATGTTTGCGGCTTCCTTCCCGAGCACATTTTTTATCCTTTTCAAGGACTATCGGTTGTCGGCTGGTGTTTTCATCACTCAGCGCTTTTGCTAATTTACACAATATATTGCCGTCCCTATCAAGGTTCAGGGATTCGGTCTTATCAACCAAACTCTGTCGTGCTGATCGTTTGACCTCTCGCTTGTATTTTGCTGCTGTCGCCTTGTAAGCAGCATTGGACGTTACTAACAGTGCCTGTTCTGCCTCACTCCTTGCCAATTCAAGGTCGTTTTCAAGTTTCTGAACCTCTGCTGTCCAGAATGGCTTGTAATCATTCCGTGCGTCTCTAGGAATGGTTTCCCGTGCCGCTTTCAGGATTGCTTGTGAGAGTTCCTTTGCCACGGATCGCATGTGTTTCTTTACATGCATGTTGATTGGCATCTGTCAATGCCCCGTACTGTTTCCTATTTGCTTTTTGTCGTTCCAGCGTGGCAACCACATTTTGAGCTCAGGAATACATTTTAGGTCTACTTGCAGTTTGACGGGCCTATGGTCACTATCTCCAAGTTGTTTTGTGACCGTACGTAATGTTTTTGTGGAAAGGTCACTTTTTTTCGAAAGCCAAATTGGGGGTGCTAGTCGTGTGCCACCTTCTTGAGTAGAAGTTAGGCGGATCGTCTGGGGCATTGATGAGGAACAGGCTGTTCTCTATCTCCCAGTCTTCCACTTCTACGCCTCTGCTGTTCGTTTCGAGGTAGCCCATCTTTCTGAGTGGCTATTTAAATCGCCGACCACCATGCATGCTGTATCATTGATACTGATTTCGTCGAGTGACAGCGAGATGTCACTTGGGCAGTATAAGTTATATAGAAGAATCTGCATTTCATCACATGAAATGAGGACGCCTACGATCTGTGCTGCGTCGGCACTTTCTGTAGTTACTTTTGTTTGCTTAGCTGGAATGCCGTCTCAAACTAGGGTGAGGACTCCACCGTTGTGCCCTTCTCGGTCTAATCTGAAGGTTTGATAACATCTGATTCCGAATCTATGTTGGGCATTTAGATGGGTCTCTTGTATGCACGCAACATCAATTTCGTGTTCTGCAAGTCTTATTGCGTGTGCTTGCTTTTTGTGATGAATACCTTTGGCATTCCATTGGACAATGTTTAATCGTCTCTTGCCAGTTCTCGACCGTGTCGGACCAGTAGCTTTTTCCGTGGGCCTCGCTCGCTGATTTGCCTAGTTGGAGGGTTGGGACCGTCGATAGCAAAAAACGGGCTCCATCGAAGCATGGGGTCCGGCACTCGTCCTGCCCGACGGATCTCAACAGGCGTAGCACCATATCGAGATTTTATAGTAAACATATTCATGACAAAATTTGGTCCATGCAGTCTTAGCATGAGTAGCTACATCACAACTTTCAGTGCTAATTGGAGCTCATTTGCTTATCCTTCGGCCGTGTGTCCGATTTCAACCAACGTTTACTGGGTTCGCTCTCCGTTAGCCTTTGACTGTCCCCAGCCAGAACCCAAAAGGCAGCTGGTTGCTATTTTTTTTCAGGGCAGCGACCCTTAGACGACCTGCCCTCCCGGGCTGATGAGCGTAATCTACCCAACTTTACCTGTTTTGTTAATGGACTGCTTGGTTTGCCTACCGTCCAGTTTTGTTTACAGTTTACTTCGCTAGCCTTTGATTGCCCCCAACCAAAACTACAAGGCAGCAGTGGTTCCCTACGAAGAGAACATCGTCCTGGGACGCTTTATGGACGCTCAGGTTGGCGCTAGGCAATTTGCATTTGCTCTGTCGTTTCCTTTGATCTGGGAAACCCTGGACTGAGGTGCTGCACATTTTAATGTATGTGTCATTTCAATCGGCACAATCAGTGCAACTTTAGATTTTCACTCGCCGGTCATCACCCGCCCTGATATTTTCGGGGATGCTAATTGCGTGAACAATCGTACTCTGCCCGGCTGTCTCAGGGAGGGCAGTTTTGTTAAGCGCTAGAACGTAACTTTGGGTTCTACGTTCGACCAACTCTACCCAATATCTTAGTCCTCGCGTGGCCTCATGTACGGAGTTTTATCGCAGTCTTCCCTTGTGCCACCGTCACCTGATGTACCACATTTACCGTTCACTACGAGTGCCACGGCACGCTGCCCAACTTGCGCTCGTGGCTCGAGTTTCGATTCGTTCAGGATGCAAGTCTCATTCCATATCCTGCAGTCTTTCCTATCTGCTGGAAGGGTGATACGACCAACATTTACTCTGGGAGAGTTTTTCTTTTCGGACGCTCGTACTCTGCTGTTTCGTGCTCTTTCTTGTTCACGGACGCTCGTACTCTGCTGTTTCGTGCTCTTTCTTGTTCACGGACGCTCGTACTCTGCTGTTTCGTGCTCTTTCTTGTTCACGGACGCTCGTACTCTGCTGTTTCGTGCTCTTTCTTGTTCACGGACGCTCGTACTCTGCTGTTTCGTGCTCTTTCTTGTTCACGGACGCTCGTACTCTGCTGTTTCGTGCTCTTTCTTGTTCACGGACGCTCGTACTCTGCTGTTTCGTGCTCTTTCTTGTTCACGGACGCTTGTACTCTGCTGTTTCGTGCTCTTTCTTGAGCTTGTGTATATGTTATCGGAATTCGACTAGGAAATGTGTGTGTTGTTCAGCGATTTCCGGCCTTTGCATTGTTTTTCCGAGTTCGCACTACCACCATTTTTTTTGTTCGAGGACGCTCGTACTCTGCTGTTTCGTGCTCTTTCTTGTTCACGGACGCTCGTACTCTGCTGTTTCGTGCTCTTTCTTGTTCACGGACGCTCGTACTCTGCTGTTTCGTGCTCTTTCTTGAGCTTGTGTATATGTTATCGGAATTCGACTAGGAAATGTGTGTGTTGTTCAGCGATTTCCGGCCTTTGCATTGTTTTTCCGAGTTCGCACTACCACCACTTTTTTTGTTCGAGGACGCTCGTACTCTGCTGTTTCGTGCTCTTTCTTGTTCACGGACGCTCGTACTCTGCTGTTTCGTGCTCTTTCTTGAGCTTGTGTATATGTTATCGGAATTCGACTAGGAAATGTGTGTGTTGTTCAGCGATTTCCGGCCTTTGCATTGTTTTTCCGAGTTCGCACTACCACCACTTTTTTTGTTCGAGGACGCTCGTACTCTGCTGTTTCGTGCTCTTTCTTGAGCTTGGGCATATTTTATCGGACTTCGGCCAGTAAATGTGTTCTTTGTTTAGGGATTTCCGATCTCTGCTTTGCTTTTCCTTGTTTACACTTCCACCACTGTTTTTTACGCGGACGCTCGTACGCTGCTGAATCGTAGTTTTGAATTCGGACATATTTTTTCGGACATCGACCAGAAGATGCGTGCTTGTTCATGGATTTTCAGCCCCTCAATTGTTTTTCCTTGCTTGCACAACTACCACCTCTTGTGGTTCTCCCGATCCTGCCAACCCCTCCGTAGCCAGATCGGAACCTGAGTCTGTTTCAGGGGCACCACATGGAGGTAGGGGGTAGGGTCTTGATTAGAGCTCACTAATCCTGGGACACCACCTCATGCACCTTTGACCCCCTGAGAGGTAGAGAGGTGCAGCAGCACACGTCTAAGAATCAGTTGATTTCCGTGTATGGTATCTTGCGACCACGTGGTCTTAACGTATTACATTCCTATGCTTCTTAGTACTTTCCCTTCTCATGCCTTGTAATCTATATGTGCATATGCTGCATGTATTCTATCTATATATTTATTTTCTTTTTCATTGTTTCTCTTCTTTTATATTTCTAGTTTTTATGTGTGTTTTTGTGTTACATTTATTTCGTTATTCGTTTTTATTCCCAGATTTTCCTTAGAACGTTTGAATGTCTCCGTATGTTTTTGTCCATATGTAATTGGTTTTTTTTTTTATTCGTCACTCCTGTTGTTTGTTTGCTTGATAAAGACCTTGTTGGTCGAAAAGTTGCTGCTTATTGACATTGTTTTTGTAATTTGTAAAACTATAGTACTTTGTGATTACGTGTTTCGCCAATCAAATACTTTTACTGCAGTCTCATATATATTGTGATTATAACATTTCAGTGTCTTGATGTAATATAACATGTCAGTGTCTTGATGTGATATAACATGTCAGTGTCTTGATGTGATATAACATGTCAGTGTCTTGATGTGATATAACATGTCTGTGTCTTGATGTGATATAACATGTCAGTATCTTGATGTGATATAACATGTCAGTGTCTTGATGTGATATTGTATAATAATATAAAACATTCATAGATGAACAAATAGCAGATAGTAATTTTTTGTTTGTTTGATGTCTAACCTCCAGACATTATGGGTTTTTTTCTCACTCCTTTATCGTATATTTGAATGGGGGAGAGTACCTGGCTTTCTTGAAGCCCCAGAAACCTTCAACAACTCAAGACATGTAGTGGTATGATTAGATGTTTGTAACTCCTACACAAGTATTTTATTGGTGATCTCTGCAGTACTTCTTCATTTCGTTTGTTGCGCGGTAGAGTCGCTTTAGAAACAGATTGACCATGATGGTTAATCTGCATGTGATTATAGTCCAAGGGCTACTTTCGCGATTGATCTAGAACAACCACCAATTGATCATTATATTTGAGCTTTGTATGATTTTTGCCAGAGAAGTTACTGAGCGATCACTTGCAAGGACAGAAGGTTGTCTTACGTCCACACGAACGATCAACTTTGACTGTTTATTTGGACTTTTGATATAATTCATGGAGCGTTCGCATACAGTGGACTTAATCATAGACGTGTAGGACAATCGCGTCCGAAAAGTGTCGACTTTTCCCAATATTTGAGCTTGTACGAGAAGACAAACCTTAACATTTTCGGCATTGCTTTTCTATCCACAGTGAGGTTGTTCCGGATTAAGAACATTCCCAGACGTTTCGAGAAGCGTGAAAGCTGTTGGCAATTTGCAGATTTACGTTGTATTATTCTTTATGATGGAAAATAATGGGCTGTTGGTGAGCAGAAATAAACAAAAAGGACCATTATATTATGCTCTAAAAACGTAAATTTAGGTTTACGCTCGCCAACATCCCTCACTACAATTCTTCCATTGGGTGAAGTTTTTATCAAAAGCAAGGACAAGACTGTAGATTTTGCGCTCGTTCAACAATATCGAAGCAAGTTGTCCCAGAGAGGGCAGTTTCGTTAAGCACAAGAACGTAACTATACATTTTTCACTAGGCCAATCGTACCCAAACAATTCATTTGTCCTTTGCCCCCGTTACAGTCTACTTCAGTCTTCTTTTGTGTCGTCACGACACGATACATCGGTCTCAACGAGTCTTGTCGAGAGCTGACAATTACGGTGTGACCATTGACGCTTGAGTCACGAGTCTACATTTACAGAGGGTTCGTATCATTTAAGTACTCCTTATATCTAGTATGCGTTTAGGCAAATTTCTCATCACTAGACGTCGACAGGGAGAAACATGCCGTTGTCTTCACTCTGAGAATCCGCTCGTCTATATTACGAGTAGATATCATATCAATAGTGACAGTGCTTGCACTACTACCCATACCAGTGTAGCTGTTCCTTGATCTCTACCCCCTAAGCCAGACAATGGTCGAGTGACACCCCTTGGAGAAGGTATAGGGTCTTGATCAATGCTAGCTCACTGACCCAGAGCATCGTTGTCTCTTGTTTCATCGCACCTGTGGGCCCAGTAGACATTGGTAGATTAGAATAATAGTAGATATTCATAGATTAGAATAACAGTTGGAAAGACGGAAAGATGAACAGAGAAATCGAGACTAGATGCCAGAAGGCAAATGCAGTGACATACCAACTGTCACCACTATTAAAACATCCAAGCCCCTGACTAAGACACAAGAAAGAAAGATTACAACATGTGAAATGAGATGTCTACGAAAAGCTGTCAACGTTACAAGGAGAGATAGAGTGAGAAACGAGAATATCAGAAGCATCGTTGGTACTATACCATGCATACAGTACATCGAGAAGCAAAGAATCAAGTGGTCCGGTCATCTAATGAGAAGAGAACCACATTTACTACCATCACGTGCCTACAATAATCGACACTCAAGGCGCAGAGTACGAGGCAGGCCAAGAACACGATGGATAGATAACATCTCAGAGTCCCTGCGAAGCATGGACTGACAACGTCAAGCGCAACACGCCTGGCACAAGATAGAAAACTAACTCTCCCCACGGAGCTTCACGGCAAATGTGGTTAAGATAAGATAAGAATAATAGTAGATATTCATAGATTAGAATAATAGTAGATATTTATAGAAAAGAATAGAATTAGATAATACGTAATGTCTGCAAATAATCGAATGACGCCTTGACATGAAAATGACATTTCCTGACGCTATTTATTAAAGTAACCAGATAAACTAATTTGCATGCAGACATATAGTTTTTTATTGTTTTAATACATTTTGCTCTTCTCCAGCTTTCCAGCCTTCTCGATTTTGAACTGCGAAGGGTTGTTATACTTGCTAAACTTGAGCACGGACCAACGTTTTATCGTCCGTCTCAGATAGGACTAGAAAGTTGATCTCACCTAAACTGATCTCATGAAAAATATCCTCATGGCTCCACTAGGGAGCGAACAAAGTATTTTTTAAACGAGAGGCGAGCAGGTAACCTCTAACCCACAGAGACCATCTCAGGAAGACAGTTATGTGTTGATCTCATTCAGCAGACAGCGATTTGTTATACACTTTGATTGTTCCATTATCCATCGAATGATGCTAACAAGAATGCAAGCTCTGTGATCTACTTACAGTTTTTAACATTTGTGTCCACCTGGAAGTCGCATATATCTACGTAGTATTAATTAGTTTATTTAACATTTGTGTCCACCTGGAAGTCGCATATATCTACGTAGTATTAATTAGTTTATTTAACATTTGTGTCCACCTGGAAGTCGCATATATCTACGTAGTATTAATTAGTTTATTTAACATTTGTGTCCACCTGGAAGTCGCATATATCTACGTAGTATTAATTAGTTTATTTAACATTTGTGTCCCACCTGGAAGTCGCATATATCTACGTAGTATTAATTAGTTTATTTAACATTTGTGTCCACCTGGAAGTCTCATATATCTACGTAGTATTAATTAGTTTATTTAACATTTGTGTCCACCAGGAAGTCTCATATATCTACGTAGTATTAATTAGTTTATTTAACATTTGTGTCCACCTGGAAGTCGCATATATCTACGTAGTATTAATTAGTTTATTTAACATTTGTGTCCACCTGGAAGTCGCATATATCTACGTAGTATTAATTAGTTTATTTAACATTTGTGTCCACCTGGAAGTCGCATATATCTACGTAGTATTAATTAGTTTATTTAACATTTGTGTCCACCTGGAAGTCGCATATATCTACGTAGTATTAATTAGTTTATTTAACATTTGTGTCCACCTGGAAGTCGCATATATCTACGTAGTATTAATTAGTTTATTTAACATTTGTGTCCACCTGGAAGTCGCATATATCTACGTAGTATTAATTAGTTTATTTAACATTTGTGTCCACCTGGAAGTCGCATATATCTACGTAGTATTAATTAGTTTATTTTAACATTTGTAGTTAACCACCTGGAAGTCGCATATATCTACGTAGTATTAATTAGTTTATTTAACATTTGTGTCCACCTGGAAGTCGCATATATCTACGTAGTATTAATTAGTTTATTTAACATTTGTGTCCACCTGGAAGTCGCATATATCTACGTAGTATTAATTAGTTTATTTAACATTTGTGTCCACCTGGAAGTCGCATATATCTACGTAGTATTAATTAGTTTATTTAACATTTGTGTCCACCTGGAAGTCGCATCATTAATTACTGGTATAATTAATTAGTTTATTTAACATTTGTGTCACCTGGAAGTCGCATATATCTACGTAGTATTAATTAGTTTATTTAACATTTGTGTCCACTTGGAAGTCGCATATATCTACGTAGTATTAATTAGTTTATTTAACATTTGTGTCCCACCTGGAAGTCGCATATATCTACGTAGTATTAATTAGTTTATTTAACATTTGTGTCCACCTGGAAGTCGCATATATCTACGTAGTATTAATTAGTTTATTTAACATTTGTGTCCACCTGGAAGTCGCATATATCTACGTAGTATTAATTAGTTTATTTAACATTTGTGTCCACCTGGAAGTCGCATATATCTACGTAGTATTAATTAGTTTATTTAACATTTGTGTCCACTTGGAAGTCGCATATATCTACGTAGTATTAATTAGTTTATTTAACATTTGTGTCCACCTGGAAGTCGCATATATCTACGTAGTATTAATTAGTTTATTTAACATTTGTGTCCACACTGGAAGTCGCATATATCTACGTAGTATTAATTAGTTTATTTAACATTTGTGTCCACCTGGAAGTCGCATATATCTACGTAGTATTAATTAGTTTATTTAACATTTGTGTCCACCTGGAAGTCGCATATATCTACGTAGTATTAATTAGTTTATTTAACATTTGTGTCCACCTGGAAGTCGCATATATCTACGTAGTATTAATTAGTTTATTTAACATTTGTGTCCACCTGGAAGTCGCATATATCTACGTAGTATTAATTAGTTTATTTAACATTTGTGTCCACCTGGAAGTCGCATATATCTACGTAGTATTAATTAGTTTATTTAACATTTGTGTCCACCTGGAAGTCGCATATATCTACGTAGTATTAATTAGTTTATTTAACATTTGTGTCCACCTGGAAGTCGCATATATCTACGTAGTATTAATTAGTTTATTTAACATTTGTGTCCACCTGGAAGTCGCATATATCTACGTAGTATTAATTAGTTTATTTAACATTTGTGTCCACCTGGAAGTCGCATATATCTACGTAGTATTAATTAGTTTATTTAACATTTGTGTCCACCTGGAAGTCGCATATATCTACGTAGTATTAATTAGTTTATTTAACATTTGTGTCCACCTGGAAGTCGCATATATCTACGTAGTATTAATTAGTTTATTTAACATTTGTGTCCACCTGGAAGTCGCATATATCTACGTAGTATTAATTAGTTTATTTAACATTTGTGTCCACCTGGAAGTCGCATATATCTACGTAGTATTAATTAGTTTATTTAACATTTGTGTCCACCTGGAAGTCGCATATATCTACGTAGTATTAATTAGTTTATTTAACATTTGTGTCCACCTGGAAGTCGCATATATCTACGTAGTATTAATTAGTTTATTTAACATTTGTGTCCACCTGGAAGTCGCATATATCTACGTAGTATTAATTAGTTTATTTAACATTTGTGTCCACCTGGAAGTCGCATATATCTACGTAGTATTAATTAGTTTATTTAACATTTGTGTCCACCTGGAAGTCGCATATATCTACGTAGTATTAATTAGTTTATTTAACATTTGTGTCCCACTGGAAGTCGCATATATCTACGTAGTATTAATTAGTTTATTTAACATTTGTGTCCACCTGGAAGTCGCATATATCTACGTAGTATTAATTAGTTTATTTAACATTTGTGTCCACCTGGAAGTCGCATATATCTACGTAGTATTAATTAGTTTATTTAACATTTGTGTCCACCTGGAAGTCGCATATATCTACGTAGTATTAATTAGTTTATTTAACATTTGTGTCCACCTGGAAGTCGCATATATCTACGTAGTATTAATTAGTTTATTTAACATTTGTGTCCACCTGGAAGTCGCATATATCTACGTAGTATTAATTAGTTTATTTAACATTTGTGTCCACCTGGAAGTCGCATATATCTACGTAGTATTAATTAGTTTATTTAACATTTGTGTCCACCTGGAAGTCGCATATATCTACGTAGTATTAATTAGTTTATTTAACATTTGTGTCCACCTGGAAGTCGCATATATCTACGTAGTATTAATTAGTTTATTTAACATTTGTGTCCACCTGGAAGTCGCATATATCTACGTAGTATTAATTAGTTTATTTAACATTTGTGTCCACCTGGAAGTCGCATATATCTACGTAGTATTAATTAGTTTATTTAACATTTGTGTCCACCTGGAAGTCGCATATATCTACGTAGTATTAATTAGTTTATTTAACATTTGTGTCCACTTGGAAGTCGCATATATCTACGTAGTATTAATTAGTTTATTTAACATTTGTGTCCACCTGGAAGTCGCATATATCTACGTAGTATTAATTAGTTTATTTAACATTTGTGTCCACCTGGAAGTCGCATATATCTACGTAGTATTAATTAGTTTATTTAACATTTGTGTCCACCTGGAAGTCGCATATATCTACGTAGTATTAATTAGTTTATTTAACATTTGTGTCCACCTGGAAGTCGCATATATCTACGTAGTATTAATTAGTTTATTTAACATTTGTGTCCACTTGGAAGTCGCATATATCTACGTAGTATTAATTAGTTTATTTAACATTTGTGTCCACCTGGAAGTCGCATATATCTACGTAGTATTAATTAGTTTATTTAACATTTGTGTCCACCTGGAAGTCTCATATATCTACGTAGTATTAATTAGTTTATTTAACATTTGTGTCCACCTGGAAGTCGCATATATCTACGTAGTATTAATTAGTTTATTTAACATTTGTGTCCACCTGGAAGTCGCATATATCTACGTAGTATTAATTAGTTTATTTAACATTTGTGTCCACCTGGAAGTCGCATATATCTACGTAGTATTAATTAGTTTATTTAACATTTGTGTCCACCTGGAAGTCGCATATATCTACGTAGTATTAATTAGTTTATTTAACATTTGTGTCCACCTGGAAGTCGCATATATCTACGTAGTATTAATTAGTTTATTTAACATTTGTGTCCACCTGGAAGTCGCATATATCTACGTAGTATTAATTAGTTTATTTAACATTTGTGTCCACCTGGAAGTCGCATATATCTACGTAGTATTAATTAGTTTATTTAACATTTGTGTCCACCTGGAAGTCGCATATATCTACGTAGTATTAATTAGTTTATTTAACATTTGTGTCCACCTGGAAGTCGCATATATCTACGTAGTATTAATTAGTTTATTTAACATTTGTGTCCACCTGGAAGTCGCATATATCTACGTAGTATTAATTAGTTTATTTAACATTTGTGTCCACCTGGAAGTCGCATATATCTACGTAGTATTAATTAGTTTATTTAACATTTGTGTCCACCTGGAAGTCGCATATATCTACGTAGTATTAATTAGTTTATTTAACATTTGTGTCCACCTGGAAGTCGCATATATCTACGTAGTATTAATTAGTTTATTTAACATTTGTGTCCACCTGGAAGTCGCATATATCTACGTAGTATTAATTAGTTTATTTAACATTTGTGTCCACCTGGAAGTCGCATATATCTACGTAGTATTAATTAGTTTATTTAACATTTGTGTCCCACTGGAAGTCGCATATATCTACGTAGTATTAATTAGTTTATTTAACATTTGTGTCCACCTGGAAGTCGCATATATCTACGTAGTATTAATTAGTTTATTTAACATTTGTGTCCACCTGGAAGTCGCATATATCTACGTAGTATTAATTAGTTTATTTAACATTTGTGTCCCACTGGAAGTCGCAATATCTACGTAGTATTAATTAGTTTATTTAACATTTGTGTCCACCTGGAAGTCGCATATATCTACGTAGTATTAATTAGTTTATTTAACATTTGTGTCCACCTGGAAGTCGCATATATCTACGTAGTATTAATTAGTTTATTTAACATTTGTGTCCACCTGGAAGTCGCATATATCTACGTAGTATTAATTAGTTTATTTAACATTTGTGTCCACCTGGAAGTCGCATATATCTACGTAGTATTAATTAGTTTATTTAACATTTGTGTCCCACTGGAAGTCGCAATATCTACGTAGATTAATTAGTTTATTTAACATTTGTGTCCACCTGGGAAGTCGCATATATCTACGTAGTATTAATTAGTTATTTAACATTTGTGTCCACTTTGGGAAGTCGCATATATCTACGTAGTATTAATTAGTTTATTTAACATTTGTGTCCACCTGGAAGTCGCATATATCTACGTAGTATTAATTAGTTTATTTAACATTTGTGTCCACTGGAATCGTCATATATCTACTAGTATTAATTAGTTTTTTAACATTGTGTCCACCTGGAAGTCTCATATCTACGTAGTATTAATTAGTTATTACATTTGTGTCCCCATGATAATCTCACGCTATTAATAGTTCTATTCTCAATCATGTAGTCCTCACTGGCAGTGATAATGCTATCGTAGATAAAGTTGCCTTACATGTCGTCATGATAGAAGCCATCCTGCGTCCTGATAATGTGCCTCACGCGTCATGATAAGAAGTGCCTCACGCGTCATGATAGAAGTGCCTCACATGCGTCATGATAAGAAGTCCTCACTGCGTCATGATAAAGTGCCTCACTGCGTCATGATAAGAAGTGCCTCACAGCGTCATGATAAGAAGTGCCTCACTGCGTCATGATAAGAAGTGCCTCACAGCGTCGATAAGAGGCCAGGGATAAGAAGTGCCTCACGGTCATGATAGAGTGCCCAGCGTCAGATAAGAAGTGCCTCACAGCGTCTGAAAGTCCTCACGCGTCATGATAAGAAGCTGCCTCACAGCGTCATGATAAGAAGTCTCAGCGTCATGATAAGAAGTGCCTCACAGCGTCATGATAAAGGCTCACGCGTCAGATAAGAGTGCTCAGCGTCATGAGTAAAGTGCCTCACGCGTCAGATAAGAAGTCCTACGCGTCATGATAAGAAGATTTCGAAACGCCTCGGATTAAAGGCTCAAGGCAACATGTGCCAGGGTTACGAAGGGCGCCTAACAAAACCTGTCCCCTACCTACGTGGTGACCCTGAAACGACTAAACAGGTTCCGGTCTGGCTAAGGCAGGGATCGGGAGAACTACAGGTAGTTGTAGTAGTGCAAGCACGGAAAAACAATGCAAGGGCCGAAAATCCCTAAATAATGCACGTATCTCCGACCGATGTACATAAAAATTGCCCAAGTTCAAAGTACGAAACAGCAGCGTACGAGCGACCTAAATCAACAATGCTAACTCCCCCTGGAGTAAATGACCGAATTAAAGGGATGATGAATGCATCCCAAAGCCGCGAAATGGAGCGAAAACTCGGTGCATGAGTTAAGCCCTGTGTCAGAGTAGTTTCTAGGTACGGTAAATGCGACGGTAGAGGTGACCACAATGGCCTTACCACAAGTAGCAGCTTACCGTCCGATGGGAAAGGCTGCACACGAAGGGATGAGAGGTGCATCCAAATTGGTAAAGAGGACCAACTCCCCAGGAGTTCAGTGCCGCAAACAAATTTCCAGCGGAAGGCTAGAATCAATAAGAAAGGTGCGTAACGAATCAAAATGTCTCGGTTTACACGGCAGCGCAGCATCGCGTCGCTACATGGGAAGATATGCGGGAAACCCGTACATGAGGCAAAGCGGAGAGAAACCTATTGGGTAAAGTTGGCCGAGCGTAAATTCTAAAGTTGCGTTCAGAGCCTAACGAAACTGCCCTCCATGGGACAATCGGGCAAGGTACGGTTGCCAAAACAACTAACATCCCCGGAAGAACTGAGGTGGGAATGGTTGAACAAGCGCAAATAAAAAAAGTTGCGTTTTTAGTGCCGAATGAAACTGCCCTCTCTGGGACACCGGGCAAGGTACGGTTGCATCAACAACTAAAATCCCCGAAAGAACTGAGGTGGGCGATAGCGGCGAGCGCAAAACTTCAGTTGCGTTGATGGTGCCGATTGAAACGACCCTCTAGATAATATCTATGTGCAGCCCCAGACCAGTGTTTCCTGGAGACGGGAAAATACGGGGTAAAATCATTGCAAATTTCCAAGTAACAACACGCGCTCCGAAGCGACTGAGAATACTCCTACTCAGGAACAAACTCACCATGAATAACAAGTATGGCCGATAATGCGAAGGATTGACTGGTACAACCCCAAGCATTGGCTAAGGGCAATACTTTTCGGACGCCGATCATCCTATACAGATGCCGTCCTAATGTGTGTAAATGAGTAAAGATGATTAAATCCACTGTATAACAAACAAGGTGGCATCTGTGGCTTAGGGGAAAATGACTCGGTCTGTTAATCCCGACATTCTGAGTTCGAATCACGCTGCGGACTGCTCGGTTGCAAGTTGTTTCGCGGAGATTTTTACAAAAAGACGATGGCACCACCGTTTAGAAAGCAATAGCAAACTACTAAATGTAATAATGCCTAGAAAATCACAAACAGCGTTAAAAAGCTGGGGTTGATTCGCAAAGTCCTGTACAGGATATGCAATTAACTTATAACAAACAAAGCTGATACAACATGCACAGATACAACATGACAGTCACATGATTGCTTCAAATATTTAATTCTAGTAAATCAAAGAAAATATATCAGAAAATACATCAGACTGGAATAGAATGAATAAGTTAGTCAGCAAGGGCAATAACTGATCTAATATTGTTATTGAATTCATATGCTTGGTACTACAAACTTCAGTTATCATGTACATCAACACTTAGATTGTGAAGATAAAATACACAGTGAAGTGATTTTATTCTTTGGTATTATTATCATTATTTCACTTCTGTCAATAGCCAGGAGCGCTCCAAACTTCTTCATACATGAACATCTCAGCAACAGTGACCGAACTCCTTCATACATGAATATCTCAACAACAGTGACTGAACTCCTTCATACATGAACATCTCAGCAACAGTGACCGAACTCCTTCATACATGAACATCTCAGCAACAGTGACCGAACTCCTTCATACATGAATATCTCAACAACAGTGACTGAACTCCTTCATACATGAACATCTCAGCAACAGTGACCGAACTCCTTCATACATGAACATCTCAACAACAGTGACCGAACTCCTTCATACATGAACATCTCAACAACAGTGACCGAACTCCTTCATACATGAACATCTCAACAACAGTGACCGAACTCCTTCATACATGAACATCTCAGCAACAGTGACCGAACTCCTTCATACATGAACATCTCAACAACAGTGACCGAACTCCTTCATACATGAACATCTCAGCAACAGTGACCGAACTCCTTCATACATGAACATCTCAACAACAGTGACCGAACTCGTTCATACATGAACATCTCAACAACAGTGACCGAACTCCTTCATACATGAACATCTCAGCAACAGTGACCGAACTCCTTCATACATGAACATCTCAACAACAGTGACCGAACTCCTTCATACATGAACATCTCAGCAACAGTGACCGAACTCCTTCATACATGAACATCTCAACAACAGTGACCGAACTCCTTCATACATGAACATCTCAGCAACAGTGACCGAAATCCTTCATACATGAACATCTCAGCAACAGTGACCGAACTCCTTCATACATGAACATCTCAACAACAGTGACCGAACTCCTTCATACATGAACATCTCAACAACAGTGACCGAACTCCTTCATACATGAACATCTCAACAACAGTGACCGAACTCCTTCATACATGAACATCTCAACAACAGTGACCGAACTCCTTCATACATGAACATCTCAGAAACAGTGAGCGAACTCCTTCATACATGAACATCTCAGCAACAGTGACCGAACTCCTTCATACATGAACATCTCAACAACAGTGACCGAACTCCTTCATACATGAACATCTCAGCAACAGTGACCGAACTCCTTCATACATGAACATCTCAACAACAGTGACCGAACTCCTTCCTACATGAACATCTCAGCAACAGTGACCGAACTCCTTCATACATGAACATCTCAACAACAGTGACCGAACTCCTTCATACATGAACATCTCAGCAACAGTGACCGAACTCCTTCATACATGAACATCTCAGCAATAGTGACCGAACTCCGTAATATCAGTGATAGTATATGGTGTAATTTTAAGATGGCAAAAATGTGTAGAAATTAAATTTTTAAGGTATATTACTGTTTTTTCACAGGTTGCGTCTTTCCAGTCTACTCTTAGCTATTATAATGTATGTGGTTGTTATACGAGCTTAGTTGAAACGTATTGCCTACGTTTTGTCATCGGTCTCCGATTTGGCTAGGACTTGACCTGTACTGAGATCAGGGATAACTAGAAACGATAGCCTAATAACTCAAAACGGAACGTGAGCCAAGTATTTTTGAATCGAGCACAGTACCTCATTGTCACATAGATTCCCAGATTTTACATTGACCAACGAAATAGTTGATATAATTTGAGACGAAACTTGCTGTTTAATATGACACAGACCCAAAAATTGCACGAATAGTAGAACAACTCTACGAATAAGTTTAACAAGTACAAGATGGCAAAGTCATTCATTCTAAACGAATACGTAATTGATTCATTGGTTACATATTGAACCACCCAAACAATTATCACCAAAATATATAGGATTCCCATTGCAACAGCAATTCTGATATTACGGAGATCCGATGTGGATAGAATAGCAATTTTGTTGTCACTTGACAAGATCTTACGTTTCTGACTATATTTTATAAGTTCAAATACCATCAAGATTGTACAGAACATGGCGACGAATGTGGGCAAGCCTCTCAGTGCTATTTGTAATACTGAGCAGTACTGGACGTTAAAATTCGTTAGGCAAGCAATGTATTGTGCACTAGAATATGTCTCTCTGGGACAAAAGAAATGTTCTACTAGTGGAGATATGATCGGAATAGATACTAAAATAGAAAAAATCCAATAAAAACAGCAAATTTTACAGGAAATTCTGACTGTGATAAGTTGTTTGACCTTTAGTGGGAACTTGATGGCGATAAACTGTTCCACTGAATTCTTGAAGACGAAGAATGCAACACAAATATAAAGTACAAAGTTTAACGGAAATAACATATTATTTCTGGACGTCACATATTGGTTGCCAAGTTCATGATGTGCAAACGTATATACAATATTACTACATACAGTGCATAAACAGCATAACAGTTGAGAAACGGCTAGATTAAGAAGAGAAATGGTGTTAATGCTGATTGGTCTCTCAGTGCAGAAGATTGCAATGCTGAAGCTGTTTAAGAGGATTCCAGATATGCACAGTACTGGTGTAATAAAACTGGACATGACATATTCCAGTAGTACAATTTCTTCACTAAAACCTAAACCTGTGTTATTGCTGATGTAGATGGACATGTGACTTGTGTTACGAATATCCATTCTGTGGAGGAGATATAAATGATTAATCAACTATCACATATTCAATATGAAAGAATTAACGTTTTCTTAACACTCCTTATGAATAAATGTTTAACAATTTTAGTTTGCTGTTTAGAACTACAAGGTTATATTTCAAATATCAGTTCATCGATTTACTAAAAAGCTAAAACTATGTTCACGATTTCCTCGATTTACGGTAAGATGAGCTCAATATCTTATCTATTATTATGAATACTAGAACTGAAGAATGTAATACAAGGAAAATTAAAGTTACGAACTTTAGAATCAGGAACAGTAGAAAAAAGACAGGTAGTAATACAAGGAACATAAGAAATATGGAAGTTAGTTATCAGAAATATTAGAACTGCGAAACTTAGAACCAGGAACACTGTAAATAAGAAATTATTGTAGACACCCAATGAAGGCATCGGTTGCGATGTACGGCTATTGTTAGAAGTAAGAAACTTAAAACATGGAAGATTAGAACTACGACAGTTTATTGTCATTACCAATAGAACTACGACAGTTTATTGTCATTACCAATAGAACTACGACAGTTTATTGTCATTACCAATAGAACTACGACAGTTTATTGTTATTACCAATAGAACTACGACAGTTTATTGTTATTACCAATAGAACTACGACAGTTTATTGTTATTACCAATAGAACTACGACAGTTTATTGTCATTACCAATAGAACTACGATAGACAGTTGACGAAATGTTGGAACAAACATACTTTAGTACCAGGACCGACCATTGTAATTATGAAATTTAGTACTAGACGCATTATAACACAGATAGTTATTTGTTTTGGAAACTAAAAGTGGAGACTAATAGAACAACAATTCAATCCAGTCACCATTATAAAGCACAAGTCTAAGTAACCACTTACCAACAGCCAAGATATTAAAAACAGATGGAAATAATATTTCAACTGCGAAACACAAGGTACACGAAACATGAGGCATTAAAAATACAAGGAATTGAACATATTAGAATTTGAAGTTGAAACGACTTTAAAACAAAGCGAAAGAAAAAAAGGCAGCAGGAATAGATGGTATTACAACAGAAATGTTACTTATATGTAAGACAACAGTAATAACCTAGTTGACAAGAATTTTAACATAGCTTCGAGACACAGGAAACTCCATATGACTGGCATCGAGCAATTATAGTACCCATATAGGAGAACAAGTAGAAACAACCAAGATATGCAAAGAAAAACAGACAACTTGTCATCTATAGCATCAAAGTTGGACTGCAGATAAGCTATGAAAAAACAAATATAATGAAGACACCTATGGAAAGTAAGGCAGATATCACACTGGAATCAAAAATGATAAACATAACAGAGCAGTTCACCTATTTAGGTAGTAATTTTGATTGCACAGGAAATGTTAAAAAGAAATTATGATACGAATTGGCAAAGCAACATCAGCTTTTAAAAGTCTAAATAAAATATGGAACTGCAAGTTATATAGTATTAAAACTAAATTACGAATTTTCAATTCAAATGTTGTATCAATCCCAACATATGCCAGCGAGAGTTGGAAAATGACTAAAGATATAGAAAGCAAGTTGAATGCATTTGAAAATAGATGTCTGCAAAAATAATGAATATAAAATGAAACAAATTCAGGAGAAGTGATGAAATCAGAGACATGTCTGGTAAACCACTAGTGACAACTGTTATAAGAAAGAGAAGATGGAGATATGTTTGGCACACCTTGAGGAGAAATGATCAACGAATATCAAAGCAGGCATTGAACTGGGATACAAAGGGTTCAAGAAAGAGAGGTCTGTAGTAGGGGGTGGGTGTGTTGTGTGGTATATAATGCTCCTCTGTATTATATCTACGATTGTTGTAGTGATCGTCAGATCGAAGGGGTTTGGTGAGGATGGATTTGCTCATAGTGGTATGATCCTCATCTGTATCTGCCTATGTTGAACCTTAGACATCTCATTGTTTCCTATTCTCTTAATAGTGCTATAATCGTTTGTAGGGTCCCTTGACTGGAGTTGATAGCTTCTGATCCCTTGGTTGATTTGGTTGAGACTTAGTTGATCACAACGTTCCATTTCGTAATAACATCATTTTGTAATACCATGTTTATGTCTCCTAGACGTTCTTTAGGGCTTTAGACCGTTTGGTCATATTTCCTTCCTTTCCTATTTATTACCTCCTTATATATATATATATGTATATATGTATATATATATATATATATATATAGATACATTTAGTTATTAATGTCCTGCCTTTTTGTTCTATGAAGTAATCTCTTCTTTCGCTCATGTGACACTCATACATCTACAACATAGAAAACTGCCTCGAGTTCCTGTCTTTCACTCATGTGACACTCATACATCTACAACATAGTAAACTGCCTCAAGTTCCTGTCTTTCGCACATGTGACACTCATACATCTACAACATAGTAAACTGCCTCGAGTTCCTGTCTTTCGCTCATGTGACACTCATACATTTACAACATAGTAAACTGCCTCGAGTTCCTGTCTTTCGCTCATGTGACACTCATACATTTACAACATAGTAAACTGTCTCAAGTTCCTGTCTTTCACTCATGTGACACTCATACATCTACAACATAGTAAATTGCCTCGAGTTCCTGTCTTTTGCTCATGTGACACTCATACATCTACAACATAGTAAATTGCCTCGAGTTCCTGTCTTTCGCTCATGTGACACTCATACATCTACAACATAGTAAATTGCCTCGAGTTCCTGTCTTTCGCTCATGTGACACTCATACATCTACAACATAGTAAACTGCCTCGAGTTCCTGTCTTTCGCTCATGTGACACTCATACATCTACAACATAGTAAACTGCCTCGAGTTCCTGTCTTTCGCTCATGTGACACTCATACATCTAAAACATAGTAAACTGCCTCAAGTTCCTGTCTTTCACTCATGTGACACTCATACATCTACAACATAGTAAATTGCCTCGAGTTCCTGTCTTTCGCTCATGTGACACTCATACATCTACAACATAGTAAATTGCCTCGAGTTCCTGTCTTTCGCTCATGTGACACTCATACATCTACAACATAGTAAACTGCCTCGAGTTCCTGTCTTTCGCTCATGTGACACTCATACATCTACAACATAGTAAACTGCCTCGAGTTCCTGTCTTTCGCTCATGTGACACTCATACATCTAAAACATAGTAAACTGCCTCGAGTTCCTGTCTTTCGCTCATGTGACACTCATACATCTAAAACATAGTAAATTGCCTCGAGTTCCTGTCTTTCGCTCATGTGACACTCATACATCTACAACATAGTAAATTGCCTCGAGTTCCTGTCTTTCGCTCATGTGACACTCATACATCTACAACATAGTAAACTGCCTCGAGTTCCTGTCTTTCGCTCATGTGACACTCATACATCTAAAACATAGTAAACTGCCTCGAGTTCCTGTCTTTCGCTCATGTGACACTCATACATCTAAAACATAGTAAACTGCCTCGAGTTCCTGTCTTTCGCTCATGTGACACTCATACATCTACAACATAGAAAACTGCATCGAGTTCCTGTCTTTCGCTCATGTGACACTCATACATCTACAACATATTAAACTGCCTCGAGTTCCTGTCTTTCGCTCATGTGACACTCACACATCTACAACATAGTAAACTGCCTCGAGTTCCTGTCTTTCGCTCATGTGACACTCATACATCTACAACATAGTAAACTGCCTCGAGTTCCTGTCTTTCGCTCATGTGACACTCATACATCTACAACATAGTAAACTGCCTCAAGTTCCTGTCTTTCGCTCATGTGACACTCATACATCTAAAACATAGTAAACTGCCTCGAGTCCCTGTCTTTCGCTCATGTGACACTCATACATCTACAACATAGTAAACTGCCTCGAGTTCCTGTCTTTCGCTCATGTGACACTCATACATCTACAACATAATAAACTGCCTCGAGTTCCTGTATTTCGCTCATGTGACACTCATACATCTACAACATAGTAAACTGCCTCGAGTTCCTGTCTTTCGCTCATGTGACACTCATACATCTACAACATAGTAAACTGCCTCGAGTTCCTGTCTTTCGCTCATGTGACACTCATACATCTACAACATAGTAAACTGCCTCGAGTTCCTGTCTTTCGCTCATGTGACACTCACACATCTACAACATAGTAAACTGCCAATGAGTTCCTGTATAGACATGTTTATTTCTGATGGTCTCCTTTTTTTTATTCTGGACAATCCACACAAACATGTCCATCCATTAGTTGGGTTTTTCTAGGTCTCTCTTGTTTACTATCTGTTACTAAGCAGTCACTTTACAAAACTACGTTAACTAGTTTCCCTACGTCAATGTCTCGTTTTAGTGTTGCCATTCTGCTTGGAGAGTGCAAACACTAAGTCTCTGCTAATTAAATATCTACTGCTACGAACTAGACTAAAACTACCTGTCTGGTCTACTGGCTACCACCTGGGGCTGGGACTGACTACATGCCTTATGCCTTCTACAGGTCGATCTAAGGAGACCCTGAAACGAACTTTGCTGAGAGAGGCAGGAAATATCGGTCTCAGTTCTATGGAGGAGATTGCGCGAGTTGCCCAGGGTAGAGCGGTATGGAGAAATTACTTGATGGCCCTATGTAACTTATAACGGTACGAGAGGAATTATTATTATTATTATTATTATTATTATTATTATATAAGAAAACAAAGAAGACAAAAAAATTGCGAAACATGCAGAGGTATTTCTCTTTTGAGCAATACAGGAAAGATGTTTGCAAAAACTATTGGAGCAAAGAGCAAGACAAATATTACAGCCCGAGTTAAATAATAGTAAGTTTGAGTTTAGTAAAGGTAAAAACTACACAGACGCAATATTTATACTAAGACAGATCTGCGAACAAACAATCACAGTAAAAATATTATACTTATAGAGCAAGCGTAGACATTCGATAGAGTAAACAGATGCAAATTAAGGTAGATCATTTGAAGAATATGGCGCATATGGACAACTATTAGGTAACTTAACGACATGATATCAAGATAGTCAGCGCACAGTTTAAAACAACATAAGCAATGATCGACTGTTCTCTGTTACATCAAATGTTAGACAAGAATCTTTCTCACCTGTATGAATAAAATAACTGAAGAGTTAAATTCAGATAATGACGAAATAAACGAACTGCTTTTCGCAGATAATCAGTGCCTGATACACCAAAACGAACAAGAACTACAATAACATATTGACACCTTGAACCAGTTCAGTTTCAGCTTCAGTTTGGAATATCTTCATTGCACTCCGGATATGGCCAAATGTGCTCCAATCTCCTTCGCAATATATTCAACATCGTCCAGCGACTGACCGTACCAGTTCGATTTTGACCAGTTCTTATCTCTGTCGTTATGATTTTCTGCTCATTAGCTGCTGTTATTGGCCATGTTTGATACTATAAGGAAAGTGAGACATCTAGACCAGTGCTGTCCAATATATGTATATATTGGGACATACTTGACTGAGAGCTGTAGATGCGTAGACGTCGTATAGCGATTGTATATTAGTGCAAGTAATAATAATAAACAAGTCAAATAAATATTGATAACAACAAAACAGATCACAATTTAGTGCCGACTAGAGGTGTAATTAGTATATATATATATATATATATATATATATATATATATATATTATACTTATATATAATTAGTTTGAATGTTGATACGTTCTCCGCTTCAAGTCAAAGAAATTATGAGTTCAATGGAAATTAAAAAGTGACAGGATATTAGTTATTATAGTTTTCATATTAGCTGAACAAATGTCTACTTTACTTCCCCTCCCCCACTACTCCCTCCTCTTGCCCTCCCTTCTCCCCCTCCCTCCCCTTCCATATATACGCTATACTTACACAATAAACACACGGAATTGTCTTCGTATGCAATAACGCAATACTGATCCTTCAATTAAGAATAAAAAGTGTAGCTCCGCCGCCGTTTAGCCATGTTCTTAAATGACAGATGATACTAATTAATAGTTGTTTATAATATGTAGTTAGGGAAAATTAAGTTTTCATAAATTTAGAATAATAAACAAGATTGCTGATAGACAAAGAACAACAACGTCAATACTCTGAAGTGAAACTGTTTCTTTCACTAAATGGAAGTTAATAAAATCAAAGCATCAAAGGAATAAGTTGAGTTTCCGGTACTTTCTTGCGTATTCTTAAGACCATTCAGCTCATTTAAACATTCTCAGAAATCAGACCACTAACATCACGGGACCCTTGCATTTCAATGATGGTTAGATAAAGATATTTGTTTTAAATATACAAAGCGAGAAAACAAGTTTATATTATGTTAGAAATGAAATCTAACACTGCTACAGTATGTCAGCATTATTGTTAATACTGTTCATCAATAAATAACTGTAGGATTATAGAATTGCGTAAACAAAACTGAACTCCTGTGGGGAGATGTATAAAAGGTCAGACTAGTACACCTTGCGCAGAACAGTGAACGTGAAGATGCACAGTATGGTTCAGTCATCTAAATCCTCTCCATGTCCCTTTTAATCAGTGTTATTCAATATCTACATTGAAAATTTTGTCAAAATAAAGCCAACAGGATTGGGTCTAACACTGACTTTTTCATATGTCATCATAAAATATAGTACTGGGTCAAATAGACAAGAAATGTTTGAAGACATTCAATGAACATTGCATGTCCTTTTGCTTTGGTGCAGGGAGTCTCGGTCTCTGGTAAATCCTAGGTTGTTGCGGAGCGAAATGAAGCATACAGGACTACTACTTCCAGTAAGAGAATGTAGGTAACTACTGCCCTCCATTGGGTCTCTAGGTCTCCGTTGACAGGGGTGGTAGGTGTTTCTGACTCTCAGTCGACGCTTCAGAAGATACAGATTGGCAGATTACTGTATACGTGGATGTCGACTATTGAGAGGTTTCCGGTATACGTGGATGTCGACTATTGAGAGGTTTCCGGTATACGTGGATGTCGACTATTGAGGTTTCCGGTATACGTGAATGTCGACTATTGAGAGGTTTTCGGTATACGTGGATGTCGACTATTGAGGTTTCCGGTATACGTGGATGTCGACTATTGAGGTTTCCGGTATACGTGAATGTCGACTATTGAGAGGTTTTCGGTATACGTGAATGTCGACTATTGAGAGGTTTCCGGTATACGTGGATGTCGACTATTGAGAGGTTTCCGGTATACGTGGATGTCGACTATTGAGGTTTCCGGTATACGTGGATGTCGACTATTGAGGTTTCCGGTATACGTGAATGTCGACTATTGAGAGGTTTTCGGTATACGTGAATGTCGACTATTGAGAGGTTTCCGGTATACGTGGATGTCGACTATTGAGAGGTTTCCGGTATACGTGCATGTCGACTATTGAGGTTTCCGGTATACGTGAATGTCGACTATTGAAGTTTCCGGTATACGTGAATGTCGACTATTGAGAGGTTTTCGGTATACGTGGATGTCGACTATTGAGGTTTCCGTATACGTGAATGTCGACTATTGAGAGGTTTCCGGTATACGTGGATGTCGACTATTGAGGTTTCCGGTATACGTGAATGTCGACTATTGAGAGGTTTTCGGTATACGTGAATGTCGACTATTGAGAGGTTTTCGGTATACGTGGAAGTCGACTATTGAGAGGTTTCCGGTATACGTGGATGTTGACTATTGAGGTTTCCGGTATACGTGAATGTCGACTATTGAGAGGTTTTCGGTATACGTGGATGTCGACTATTGAGGTTTCCGGTATACGTGGATGTCGACTATTGAGAGGTTTCCGGTATACGTGGATGTCGACTATTGAGGTTTCCGGTATACGTGAATGTCGACTATTGAGAGGTTTTCGGTATACGTGAATGTCGACTATTGAGAGGCTTTCGGTATACGTGGAAGTCGACTATTGAGAGGTTTCCGGTATACGTGGATGTTGACTATTGAGGTTTCCGGTATATGTGAATGTCGACTATTGAGAGGTTTTCGGTATACGTGGATGTCGACTATTGAGGTTTCCGGTATACGTGGATGTCGACTATTGAGGTTTCCGGTATACGTGGATGTCGACTATTGAGGTTTCCGGTATACGTGGATGTCGACTATTGAGGTTTCCGGTATACGTGGATGTCAACTATTGAGGTTTCCGGTATACGTGGATGTCGACTATTGAGGTTTCCGGTATACGTGGATGTCGACTATTGAGGTTTCCGGTATACGTGGATGTCGACTATTGAGGTTTCCGGTATACGTGGATGTCGACTATTGAGGTTTGCGGTATACGTGGATGTCGACTATTGAGGTTTCCGGTATACGTGGATGTCGACTATTGAGGTTTCCGGTATACGTGGATGTCGACTATATAGGTTTCCGGTATACGTGGATGTCGACTATATAGGTTTCCGGTATACGTGGATGTCGACTATTGAGACGTTTCCGGTATACGTGGATGTCGACTATTGAGGTTTCCGGTATACGTGGATGTCGACTATTGAGGTTTCCGGTATACGTGGATGTCGACTATTGAGGTTTCTGATATACGTGGATGTCGACTATTGAGGTTTCCGGTATACGTGGATGTCGACTATTGAGGTTTCCGGTATACGTGGATGTCGACTATTGAGGTTTCCGGTATACGTGGATGTCGACTATTGAGGTTTCCGGTATACGTGGATGTCGACTATTGAGGTTTCCGGTATACGTGGATGTCGACTATTGAGGTTTCCGGTATACGTGGATGTCGACTATTGAGAGGTTTCCGGTATACGTGGATGTCGACTATTGATGTTTCCGGTATACGTGGATGTCGACTATTGAGAGGTTTCCGGTATACGTGGATGTCGACTATTGAGGTTCGGATACGTGATGTGACATTGAGGTTTCCAACCTCCAAATACTGACGTGGCTCTATAATCCAGCTCATGCGGTTGTTCGCGGCAACGAGACAGCGGACAAGCTTGCATCGAAAAGATCGATTGACGATGACACTAAAATCGATGTTGAATCAATCCAGCGATTCATGGGTTGCAATTACACGTTGTACAGGTAGAGCTGGATTACTTGATGGGCGGAGAGAAAGTGTTCAACATGAGAGCCGTAGAAACCATCAGTATGCATACGCTTCGACATCTGTTGGGGAAGAATGAGCACGTATGGGTCTGCCGGAGCTCTATGCCATGATGTCATATTTTGTCTGACATTTATAGCGGACATGTATGGAGGTATATAGCAAGATTAGAGCCGCCTCGACAAGATCCTGGTAAATGTCTGATAGATTATTAGAGCAGCATGGAGACGGAGCGAGAGTCAGCCCAGACGACACAGAATAATAGACTACATATATTGTAAAAGCTATTAGTCTAACTAAACAGATTACTAGTCTACAGATAGTGTCCAAGTTATTAGTCTAACTAAACAGATTACTATGTCTACAGATCGTGTCCAAGCTATCAGTCTAACTAAACAGAATACTAGACTACAAGCTATCAGTCTAACTAAACAGAATACTAGACTACAAGCTATCAGTCTAACTAAACAGATCACTATGTCTGCAGATAAGGTCCAAGCTACCAGTCTAACTAAACAGATTACTAGTCTACAGATAGTGTCCAAGCTACCAGTCTAACTAAACAGATTACTATGTCTGCAGATAGTGTCCAAGCCACCAGTCTAACTAAACATATTACTATGTCTGCAGATAGTGTCCAAGCTACCAGTCTAACTAAACAGATTACTATGTCTGCAGACAGTGTCCAAGCTAACAGTTTAACTAAACACATTACTATATCTGCAGATAGTGTCTAAGCTATAACTAATAATAATTCCTCTCGTACCAATATACGTTACATAGGGTCTGCAAGTAATTTCTCCATACCGCTCTATCCTGGGCAATTCGCTCAATCTTCTTCATGGAACTGAGACCGATATTTCTTGCCTCTCTCAGCAAAATTCGTTTCAGGGTTTCCTTAGATCGACCTCTCTTTCTTGAACCCTTTGCATCCCATTTCAGTGACTGCTTTGATATTCGTTGATCATTTCTCCTCAAGGTGTGCCCAACATATCTCCATCTTCTCTTTCTTATAACAGTTGTCACTAGTGGTTGAACAGACATGTCTCTGATTTCATCACTTCTCCTGAATTCGTCCCATTTTATATTCATTATTTTTCGCAGACATCTATTTTCAAATGCATTCAACTTGCTTTCTATATCTTTAGTCATTTTCCAACTCTCGCTGGCATATGTTAGGATTGATACAACATTTGAATTGAAAATTCGTAATTTAGTTTTAATACTATATAACTTGCAGTTCCATATTTTATTTAGACTTTTAAAAGCTGATGTTGCTTTGCCAGTTCGTATTATAATTTCTTTTTAACATTTCCTGTGCAATCAAAATTGCTACCTAAATAGGTGAACTGCTCTGTTATTTTGATCATTTTAGATTCCAGTGTGATATCTGCATTACTTGCCATACGTGTCTTCATTATATTTGTTTTTCATAGCTTATCTGCAGCCCAACTTTTGATACTATAGATGACAAGTTGTCTGTTTTCTTTGCATATCTTGGGTGTTTCTACTTTACAAGGCAATATCATCTGCAAAATCCAAATCTTCTAGTTGACTATTTTCTACCCAATCGATGCCAGTTTCGCCCCTGCAACATTTTCGCATCACCCAGTCAATGGCCACTCCAAACCAAACAATTACGGAGATAGAATACAGCCTTGCTTTACTCCGGTTTCAAAAATAAGCCAGTCGCTATGTCCCCCATCAGTGCGAACTGCATACTATGAACCATCATAGAGGCTCTTGGTAATGTTTATTATTTTGTCTGGTATTCCATAGCATCTCAGAATATTCCACAGGAGATTATGTGTAGATTATAAAAGCTTTTTTAAATCGATGAAATTTAGTATAAGTGGTTGTTGCTTCTCAATATGTTCCTCTAAGCTATAGCGGGAAAGAACCATACATCCTTTTATAATCGGTGGAAGAGAAATGAAAATCGTGCATATCCTTTACAGGACGTAGCCATCAACCATAGTAAACGAGTCGTTGATTTTCTAGGCACCATTTATACTTTCGGTAGTTTGACATTGCCTTTCTGAATGGTGAGGTCTATTTTTAACTGTTGTAAAAATCCCACAGAAACGAATTTGCTTCCAAACTTGCCCATGATGGGTTTGAACCAGGTACGCTTGGGTTTGTGATCGAGCTCACTACTGCTTGAGCTACAGACGCACATCTAAAGAGAAATACCTGAACTAATATATGCTGACGATACAGTGTTACTGTCAACATTGCAACAATAGATTGTTAAATTAATCATGGGTGTGCAAGAGAAAAAGCGGAAAACAAAATCTATATCTCAATGTGACAAAAACCAAAATAATGACACAACTGATAAAACATGCATTGTAACTGACATTGTTATCAATGTAGAGAAAATAGAAAATGTGAACACTTTTAATATATTGCTCCAGTGTTAATAAGAGATGGAAACAGTATGAAGAAAATTAGAAGAACAGCAAATATGGCATTACGAAAATAAACAACTCAAAAGAGTATTGTATTTAACTGACGATTTAAACATGACGGTTTTATATGTGACATATGTGACCTTAGAACTAGTTAAGTTAGAATATATAAATCTGAAACTTTGAAGAATATATATGTGAAAAGTTAAAAACACTAACACATTTTATTTGAAAGGCTCACGTTAAATGAAGTGAAATAAACAAACACATGATGTATTTCAACATACAAGCTGTGATATATTTATATAATAAAATAGAAAGAAAACAAGCACACACTGTGTGTTGAAACTTCTAAAACAGTCAATCGCTGTGTAGCTCACATAAAACATACATAAAAAATCAATCTCTATTTGAATTTATGTTATATTTTGGTCTTCAAATCTTATCTATATAAGAGAAGACTGCAGTAACACTATGTAGCAATATAAGAGAAGACTGCAGTAACACTATGTAGCAATGGCGAAACATGTAAAAACAAAGTACAGTAGTTTTACCAAATAAAAAAAACAATAACAATACAATAATGTTCCTGTGTATTGTTATTGTTTTTGTATTTGGTCAAACTACTGTACTTTGTTTTTACATGTTTCTTCAAATCTTGTCATGTTTGTACATTAAATAAATAATATGCAGTGAACGTCACACAAAAATTAACTTGTAGAAAAAGTTACCAGAAATACTAACTCAACAGAGATAAACAATGTTAAAGTGGAAATGTGAGAAATATTATCTAACTCAAACATCTGTTCATCGTCAATAATATTTTACAATGCAATCAGTAGTTCAGATCCAAATATATTGATAATATTCTTGCCTTTATTATTGTCTTCTACCAAGTTTAATAACGAAATTAAAATTGACAAATATTGTATTCATCAACCAACTTTGCTAAAACTTGTTAAAGATGAGTTAAGAGAAGAAGAAAATGAAAACTTGTAAGAACATTGTAACTTGGAAGAGCTCTCACAAAACTGAAAACACTTAACAATTTCAGTTACACGTTCTCCTTGAACTGCTCAATTGTTCTATAAACATTATCATATTCAAGGATTCACTCAATTGTTCTATAAACAATATCATATTCAAGGATTCACTCAGTTGTTCTATAAACAATATCATATTCAAGGATTCACTCAGTTGTTCAACAAGTGAATAGCATCTCTTTTTGTCATTATGAGCAATTGACTTTTCGCGTCTGTTTTGATAATAACCCATCCAGTTGTTCCAGAGAGTTGTTGAATGTCCTCGAAGTAATATAAATTGTAAAGACTGATACAGTTAATCAGATACTTGATATCATCTCTTCAGGTAACTCAGGTGTCCTTAACTTTTCTCAATCATCTTGATAATATACTTAACATGTAACTGTCTTGATGTGATATTACACTTCAGCTCTTGCCCTTCAGACCAGCTGGTAATATACAAGAGAATCTATTTGGTTTATTTTAAACAATTAAATTCAACACAAATTACGTTGGGGAAGAACGATAACCTCTGGTCAAAATTTGTTCGAATTATCTCCGTTTCGAAAAGATTATAATTGTTATTTTTAAACATAAATACTTACCATTTATAATTAAGTATTAGTTGTTTTATAGGAAACACTTGAATGTCTTCATTTGATATGATATAACATGTCAGTGTCTTGATGTGATATAACATGTCAGTGTCTTGCTGTGATTTAACATGTCAGTGTCTTGAAGTGATATAACATGTCAGTGTCTTGAAAATGATTTGCATGATATAACATTTCAGTGTCTTGTTTTTGTGATGTGATATGTAAACATTTCAGTGTCTTGTTCAGTGATGTGATATAACATGTCTGTGTTTTATTGTAATGTCGTGTGATATAACATGTCAGTGTCTTGTTTGTGTTGTGATATAACATTTGTCTGTTTTTCTTGTTGTGATATAACATGTCTGTGTCTTGATGTGATATAACATGTCTGTGTCTTGTTGTGATATAACATGTTGTTCTCTGTGTCTAATAAGCAGGATGTGATATAACATTATGTCTGTTTTTCTTTTTTGTTGTGATATAACATAGTTTTGTGTCTTGATGTGATATAACATGTCCTGTGTCTTATGTTTTGTGATATAACATGTCTTTTAAGGTGTCATGTGTGATGTGATTATAACATGTCTGTGTCTTTGTTTTGTGATATAACAATAGTCTGTATCTTGATGTAGCATATCTCTAATTCAGAAGTCTTTCCAGGGTTGATCCTTGATGTGATTACCAAAACCTCTTAAATGGCTCTCGTGTCTTGTTGTGATATAACATGTCAGTGTCTTGATGTGATATAACATGTCAGTGTCTTTCTGTCTTGTGATGTGATATAACATGTCAGTGTATCTTGTTGTGATGTGATATAACATGTGTCAGTGTCTTGATGTGATATAACATGTCAGTGTCTTGATGTGATATAACATGTCAATGTCTTGCTGTGATATAACATGTCAGTGTCTTGATGTGATATAACATGTCAGTGTCTTGATGTGATATAACATGTTGATAAAGTAGGTTTTTGATGTGATATAACATGTTTAGTGTTCTTATGGTTGTGATGGGATATAACATGTCTATGTCTTGTTGTGACATGTCAGTGTCTATATGTAAGTAAAAAGTAAAGAAACCCTTTCATACCTCGTGGTATATAGGGCAATACAGTGTTAGGCCTGTATTTTTATTGACCGTCGGCACACAATGGGTGATGTGGTCAGCATCACGCTGGCTGCCTTTAATTTCCCAGAACATGTCTTTTACCCAGTTGAGGCTGGGTCGACCTGAGAGCCATCGCGGTCCGGAAAAATTTCACGCGCACTGCGGGAGTTGAACCCAGACCACCAGCCTTGCAAGCAGGTTCACTAACAACTACACTACCGCGGCTCTCAGTGTCTTATGTGATGTGATATAACATGTCAGTCTCTTGATATGATGTGATATAACATGTCTGTGACTTGATGTGATATAACATGTCAATGTCTTGATGTAATGTGATATAACATGTCAGTGTCTTGATATGATGTGATATAACATGTCAATGTCTTGATGTAATGTGATATAAAATGTTAATGTATTGATGTGATGTGATATAACATGTCAATGTATTGATGTGATGTGATACAACATGTCAATGTCTTGATGTGATATAACATGTCAATGTCTTGATATAATGTGATATAACATGTCAGTGTCTTGATGTGATATAACATGTCAGTGTCTTGATGTGATATAACATGTCAGTGTCTTGATGTGATATAATATGTCTGTGTCTTGTTGTGATGTGATATAACATGTCAGTGTCTTGTTGTGATGTGATATAACATGTCAGTGTCTTGTTGTGATGTGATATAACATGTCAGTGTCTTGATGTGATATAACATGTCTGTGTCTTAATGTGATGTGATATAACATGTCAGTGTCTTGTTGTGTTGTGATATAACATGTCTGTGTCTTGTTGTGATATAACATGTCTGTGTCTTGATGTGATATAACATGTCAGTGTGTTGATGTGATATAACATGGCATTGTCTTGATATGATATAACATGTCAGTGTCTTGATGTGATATAGCATGTCAGTGTCTTGATGTGATATAACATGTCTGTGTCTTGATATGATATAACATGTCAGTGTCTTGATGTGATATAACATGTCAGTGTCTTGATGTGATATAACATATCAGTGTCTTGTTGTGATATAACATGTCAGTGTCTTGATGTGATATAACATGTCAGTGTTTTGATGTGATATAACATGTCAGTGTCTTGATGTGATATAACATGTCAATGTCTTGATGTGATATAACATGTCAGTGTCTTGATGTGATATAACATGTCAGTGTCTTGATGTGATATAACATGTTAGTGTCTTGATGTGATATAACATGTTAGTGTCTTGTTGTGATGTGATATAACATGTCTATGTCTTGTTGTGACATGTCAGTGTCTATATGTAAGTAAAAAGTAAAGAAACCCTTTCATACCTCGTGGTATATAGGGCAATACAGTGTTAGGCCTGTATTTTTATTGACCGTCGGCACGCGATGGGTGATGTGGTCAGCATCACGCTGGCTGCCTTTAATTTCCCAGAACATGTCTTTTACCCAGTTGAGGCTGGGTCGACCTGAAACCGTCGCGGTCGGAAAATTTTCACGCGCACTGCGGGGGTTGAACTCAGACCACCAGCCTTGCAAAGCGAGTTCACTAACAACTACACTACCGCGGCTCTCAGTGTCTATATGGGATGTGATATAACATGTCTGTGACTTGATGTGATATAACATGTCAATGTCTTGATGTAATGTGATATAACATGTCAATGTCTTGATGTAATGTGATATAACATGTCAGTGTCTTGATATGATGTGATATAACATGTCTGTGACTTGATGTGATATAACATGTCAATGTTTTGATGTAATATGATATAACATGTCAGTGTCTTGATATGATGTGATATAACATGTCAATGTATTGATGTGATGTGATACAACATGTCAATGCCTTGATGTGATATAACATGTCAATGTCTTGATGTAATGTGATATAACATGTCAGTGTCTTGATGTGATATAACATGTCAGTGTCTTGATGTGATATAACATGTCAGTGTCTTGATGTGATATAATATGTCTGTGTCTTGTTGTGATGTGATATAACATGTCAGTGTCTTGTTGTGATGTGATATAACATGTCTGTGTCTTAATGTGATGTGATATAACATGTCAGTGTCTTGTTGTGTTGTGATATAACATGGCTGTGTCTTGATATGATATAACATGTCAGTGTATTGATGTGATATAACATGGCATTGTCTTGATATGATATAACATGTCAGTGTCTTGATGTGATATAGCATGTCAGTGTCTTGATGTGATATAACATGTCTGTGTCTTGATATGATATAACATGTCAGTGTCTTGATGTGATATAACATGTCAATGTCTTGATGTAATGTGATATAACATGTCAGTGTCTTGATGTGATATAACATGTCAGTGTCTTGATATGATATAACATGGCAGTGTCTTGATATGATATAACATGTCAGTGTCTTGATGTGATATAACATGTCAGTGTCTTGATGTGATATAACATGTCAATGTCTTGCTGTGATATAACATGTCAGTGTCTTGATGTGATATAACATGTCAGTGTCTTGATGTGATATAACATGTTAGTGTCTTGATGTGATATAACATGTTAGTGTCTTGTTGTGATGTGATATAACATGTCTATGTCTTGTTGTGACATGTCAGTGTCTATATGTAAGTAAAAAGTAAAGAAACCCTTTCATACCTCGTGGTATATAGGGCAATACAGTGTTAGGCCTGTATTTTTATTGACCGTCGGCACACAATGGGTGATGTGGTCAGCATCACGCTGGCTGCCTTTAATTTCCCAGAACATGTCTTTTACCCAGTTGAGGCTGGGTCGACCTGAGAGCCATCGCGGTCCGGAAAAATTTCACGCGCACTGCGGGAGTTGAACCCAGACCACCAGCCTTGCAAAGCGAGTTCACTAACAACTACACTACCGCGGCTCTCAGTGTCTATATGTGATGTGATATAACATGTCAGTCTCTTGATATGATGTGATATAACATGTCTGTGACTTGATGTGATATAACATGTCAATGTCTTGATGTAATGTGATATAACATGTCAGTGTATTGATATGATGTGATATAACATGTCAATGTCTTGATGTAATGTGATATAACATGTTAATGTATTGATGTGATGTGATATAACATGTCAATGTATTGATGTGATGTGATACAACATGTCAATGTCTTGATGTGATATAACATGTCAATGTCTTGATGTAATGTGATATAACATGTCAGTGTCTTGATGTGATATAACATGTCAGTGTCTTGATGTGATATAACATGTCAGTGTCTTGATGTGATATAATATGTCTGTGTCTTGTTGTGATGTGATATAACATGTCAGTGTCTTGTTGTGATGTGATATAACATGTATGTGTCTTAATGTGATGTGATATAACATGTCAGTGTCTTGTTGTGTTGTGATATAACATGTCTGTGTCTTGTTGTGATATAACATGTCTGTGTCTTGATGTGATATAACATGTCTGTGTCTTGTTGTGATATAACATGTATGTGTCTTGATGTGATATAACATGTCTGTGTCTTGTTGTGATATAACATGTCAGTGTCTTGATGTGATATAACATGTCAGTGTCTTGATGTGATATAACATATCTGTGTCTTGTTGTGATATAACATGTCAGTGTCTTGATGTGATATAACATGTCAGTGTCTTGATGTGATATAACATGTCAGTGTCTTGATGTGATATAACATGTCAATGTCTTGATGTGATATAACATGTCAGTGTCTTGATGTGATATAACATGTCAGTGTCTTGATGTGATATAACATGTTAGTGTCTTGATGTGATATAACATGTTAGTGTCTTGTTGTGATGTGATATAACATGTCTATGTCTTGTTGTGACATGTCAGTGTCTATATGTAAGTTAAAAGTAAAGAAACCCTTTCATACCTCGTGGTATATAGGGCAATACAGTGTTAGGCCTTTATTTTTTATTGACTGTCGGCACGCGATGGGTGATGTGGTCAGCATCACGCTGGCTGCCTTTAATTTCCCAGAACATGTCTTTTACCCAGTTGAGGCTGGGTCGACCTGAAACCGTCGCGGTCGGAAAATTTTCACGCGCACTGCGGGAGTTGAACTCAGACCACCAGCCTTGCAAAGCGAGTTCACTAACAACTACACTACCGCGGCTCTCAGTGTCTATATGGGATGTGATATAACATGTCTGTGACTTGATGTGATATAACATGTCAATGTCTTGATGTAATGTGATATAACATGTCAATGTCTTGATGTAATGTGATATAACATGTCAGTGTCTTGATATGATGTGATATAACATGTCTGTGACTTGATGTGATATAACATGTCAATGTTTTGATGTAATGTGATATAACATGTCAGTGTCTTGATATGATGTGATATAACATTCAATGTTTTGATTATGTGATATAACATGTCAGTATGTATTGATGTGATGTGATATAACATGTCAATGTATTGATGTGATGTGATACAACATGTCAATGTCTTGATGTGATATAACATGTCAGTGTCTTGATGTGATATAACATGTCAGTGTCTTGATGTGATATAACATGTCAGTGTCTTGATGTGATATAACATGTCAGTGTCTTGATGTGATATAATATGTCTGTGTCTTGTTGTGATGTGATATAACATGTCAGTGTCTTGTTGTGATATAACATGTCATGTGTTCTTAATCATGATGTGATATAACATGTCAGTGTCTTGTTGTGTTGTGTTTTATATAACATGTCTGTGTCTTGATATGATATAACATGTCAGTGTGTTGATGTGATATAACATGGCATTGTCTTGATATGATATAACATGTCAGTGTCTTGATGTGATATAACATGTCAGTGTCTTGATGTGATATAACATGTCAGTGTCTTGATGTGATATAACATGTCAATGTCTTGATGTGATATAACATGTCAATGTCTTGATGTGATATCAATCTATGTCAGTGTCTTGATGTGATATAACATGTTAGTGTCTTGATGTGATATAACATGTTAGTGTCTTGTTGTGATGTGATATAACATGTCTATGTCTTGTTGTGACATGTCAGTGTCTATATGTAAGTAAAAAGTAAAGAAACCCTTTCATACCTCGTGGTATATAGGGCAATACAGTGTTAGGCCTGTATTTTTATTGACCGTCGGCACGCGATGGGTGATGTGGTCAGCATCACGCTGGCTGCCTTTAATTTCCCAGAACATGTCTTTTACCCAGTTGAGGCTGGGTCGACCTGAGAGCCGTCGCGGTCCGGAAAATTTTCACGCGCACTGCAGGAGTTGAACTCAGACCACCAGCCTTGCAAAGCGAGTTCACTAACAACTACACTACCGCGGCTCTCAGTGTCTATATGGGATGTGATATAACATGTCTGTGACTTGATGTGATATAACATGTCAATGTCTTGATGTAATGTGATATAACATGTCAATGTCTTGATGTAATGTGATATAACATGTCAGTGTCTTGATATGATGTGATATAACATGTCTGTGACTTGATGTGATATAACATGTCAATGTTTTGATGTAATATGATATAACATGTCAGTGTCTTGATATGATGTGATATAACATGTCAATGTATTGATGTGATGTGATACAACATGTCAATGTCTTGATGTGATATAACATGTCAATGTCTTGATGTAATGTGATATAACATGTCAGTGTCTTGATGTGATATAACATGTCATGTCTGAGTGATCTTGATTGATCAGTGTCTTGATGTGATATAATATGTCTGTGTCTTGTTGTGATGTGATATAACATGTCAGTGTCTTGTTGTGATGTGATATAACATGTCTGTGTCTTAATGTGATGTGATATAACATGTCAGTGTCTTGTTGTGTTGTGATATAACATGGCTGTGTCTTGATATGATATAACATGTCAGTGTGTTGATGTGATATAACATGGCATTGTCTTGATATGATATAACATGTCAGTGTCTTGATGTGATATAGCATGTCAGTGTCTTGATGTGATATAACATGTCTGTGTCTTGATATGATATAACATGTCAGTGTCTTGATGTGATATAACATGTCAATGTCTTGATGTAATGTGATATAACATGTCAGTGTCTTGATGTGATATAACATGTCAGTGTCTTGATATGATATAACATGGCAGTGTCTTGATATGATATAACATGTCAGTGTCTTGATGTGATATAACATGTCAGTGTCTTGATGTGATATAACATGTCAATGTCTTGCTGTGATATAACATGTCAGTGTCTTGATGTGATATAACATGTCAGTGTCTTGATGTGATATAACATGTTAGTGTCTTGATGTGATATAACATGTTAGTGTCTTGTTGTGATGTGATATAACATGTCTATGTCTTGTTGTGACATGTCAGTGTCTATATGTAAGTAAAAAGTAAAGAAACCCTTTCATACCTCGTGGTATATAGGGCAATACAGTGTTAGGGCCTGTATTTTTTATTGACTGTCGGCACCAATGGGTGATGTGGTCAGCATCACGCTGGCTGCCTTTAATTTCCCAGAACATGTCTTTTACCCAGTTGAGGCTGGGTCGACCTGAGAGCCATCGCGGTCGGAAAAATTCCACGCGCACTGCGGGAGTTGAACCCAGACCACCAGCCTTGCAAAGCGAGTTCACTAACAACTACACTACCGCGGCTCTCAGTGTCTATATGTGATGTGATATAACATGTCAGTCTCTTGATATGATGTGATATAACATGTCTGTGACTTGATGTGATATAACATGTCAATGTCTTGATGTAATGTGATATAACATGTCAGTGTATTGATATGATGTGATATAACATGTCAATGTCTTGATGTAATGTGATATAACATGTTAATGTATTGATGTGATGTGATATAACATGTCAATGTATTGATGTGATGTGATACAACATGTCAATGTCTTGATGTGATATAACATGTCAATGTCTTGATGTAATGTGATATAACATGTCAGTGTCTTGATGTGATATAACATGTCAGTGTCTTGATGTGATATAACATGTCAGTGTCTTGATGTGATATAATATGTCTGTGTCTTGTTGTGATGTGATATAACATGTCAGTGTCTTGTTGTGATGTGATATAACATGTATGTGTCTTAATGTGATGTGATATAACATGTCAGTGTCTTGTTGTGTTGTGATATAACATGTCTGTGTCTTGTTGTGATATAACATGTCTGTGTCTTGATGTGATATAACATGTCTGTGTCTTGTTGTGATATAACATGTATGTGTCTTGATGTGATATAACATGTCTGTGTCTTGTTGTGATATAACATGTCAGTGTCTTGATGTGATATAACATGTCAGTGTCTTGATGTGATATAACATATCAGTGTCTTGTTGTGATATAACATGTCAGTGTCTTGATGTGATATAACATGTCAGTGTCTTGATGTGATATAACATGTCAGTGTCTTGATGTGATATAACATGTCAATGTCTTGATGTGATATAACATGTCAGTGTCTTGATGTGATATAACATGTCAGTGTCTTGATGTGATATAACATGTTAGTGTCTTGATGTGATATAACATGTTAGTGTCTTGTTGTGATGTGATATAACATGTCTATGTCTTGTTGTGACATGTCAGTGTCTATATGTAAGTTAAAAGTAAAGAAACCCTTTCATACCTCGTGGTATATAGGGCAATACAGTGTTAGGCCTTTATTTTTTATTGACTGTCGGCACGCGATGGGTGATGTGGTCAGCATCACGCTGGCTGCCTTTAATTTCCCAGAACATGTCTTTTACCCAGTTGAGGCTGGGTCGACCTGAACCGTCGCGGTCGGAAAATTTTCACGCGCACTGCGGAGTTGAACTCAGACCACCAGCCTTGCAAAGCGAGTTCACTAACAACTACACTACCGCGGCTCTCAGTGTCTATATGGGATGTGATATAACATGTCTGTGACTTGATGTGATATAACATGTCAATGTCTTGATGTAATGTGATATAACATGTCAATGTCTTGATGTAATGTGATATAACATGTCAGTGTCTTGATATGATGTGATATAACATGTCTGTGACTTGATGTGATATAACATGTCAATGTTTTGATGTAATGTGATATAACATGTCAGTGTCTTGATATGATGTGATATAACATGTCAATGTTTTGATGTAATGTGATATAACATGTCAATGTATTGATGTGATGTGATATAACATGTCAATGTATTGATGTGATGTGATACAACATGTCAATGTCTTGATGTGATATAACATGTCAATGTCTTGATGTAATGTGATATAACATGTCAGTGTCTTGATGTGATATAACATGTCAGTGTCTTGATGTGATATAACATGTCAGTGTCTTGATGTGATATAATATGTCTGTGTCTTGTTGTGATGTGATATAACATGTCAGTGTCTTGTTGTGATGTGATATAACATGTCTGTGTCTTAATGTGATGTGATATAACATGTCAGTGTCTTGTTGTGTTGTGATATAACATGTCTGTGTCTTGATATGATATAACATGTCAGTGTGTTGATGTGATATAACATGGCATTGTCTTGATATGATATAACATGTCAGTGTCTTGATGTGATATAGCATGTCAGTGTCTTGATGTGATATAACATGTCTGTGTCTTGATATGATATAACATGTCAGTGTCTTGATGTGATATAACATGTCAGTGTCTTGATGTGATATAACATATCAGTGTCTTGTTGTGATATAACATGTCAGTGTCTTGATGTGATATAACATGTCAGTGTTTTGATGTGATATAACATGTCAGTGTCTTGATGTGATATAACATGTCAATGTCTTGATGTGATATAACATGTCAGTGTCTTGATGTGATATAACATGTCAGTGTCTTGATGTGATATAACATGTTAGTGTCTTGATGTGATATAACATGTTAGTGTCTTGTTGTGATGTGATATAACATGTCTATGTCTTGTTGTGACATGTCAGTGTCTATATGTAAGTAAAAGTAAAAACCCTTTCATACCTCGTGGTATATAGGGCAATACAGTGTTAGGCCTGTATTTTTATTGACTGTCGGCACGCGATGGGTGATTGGTCAGCATCACGCTGGCTGCCTTTAATTTCCCAGAACATGTCTTTTACCCAGTTGAGGCTGGGTCGACCTGAACCGTCGCGGTCCGGAAAATTTTCACGCGCACTGCAGGAGTTGAACTCAGACCACCAGCCTTGCAAAGCGAGTTCACTAACAACTACACTACCGCGGCTCTCAGTGTCTATATGGGATGTGATATAACATGTCTGTGACTTGATGTGATATAACATGTCAATGTCTTGATGTAATGTGATATAACATGTCAATGTCTTGATGTAATGTGATATAACATGTCAGTGTCTTGATATGATGTGATATAACATGTCTGTGACTTGATGTGATATAACATGTCAATGTTTTGATGTAATATGATATAACATGTCAGTGTCTTGATATGATGTGATATAACATGTCAATGTATTGATGTGATGTGATACAACATGTCAATGTCTTGATGTGATATAACATGTCAATGTCTTGATGTAATGTGATATAACATGTCAGTGTCTTGATGTGATATAACATGTCAGTGTCTTGATGTGATATAACATGTCAGTGTCTTGATGTGATATAATATGTCTGTGTCTTGTTGTGATGTGATATAACATGTCAGTGTCTTGTTGTGATGTGATATAACATGTCTGTGTCTTAATGTGATGTGATATAACATGTCAGTGTCTTGTTGTGTTGTGATATAACATGGCTGTGTCTTGATATGATATAACATGTCAGTGTGTTGATGTGATATAACATGGCATTGTCTTGATATGATATAACATGTCAGTGTCTTGATGTGATATAGCATGTCAGTGTCTTGATGTGATATAACATGTCTGTGTCTTGATATGATATAACATGTCAGTGTCTTGATGTGATATAACATGTCAATGTCTTGATGTAATGTGATATAACATGTCAGTGTCTTGATGTGATATAACATGTCAGTGTCTTGATATGATATAACATGGCAGTGTCTTGATATGATATAACATGTCAGTGTCTTGATGTGATATAACATGTCAGTGTCTTGATGTGATATAACATGTCAATGTCTTGCTGTGATATAACATGTCAGTGTCTTGATGTGATATAACATGTCAGTGTCTTGATGTGATATAACATGTTAGTGTCTTGATGTGATATAACATGTTAGTGTCTTGTTGTGATGTGATATAACATGTCTATGTCTTGTTGTGACATGTCAGTGTCTATATGTAAGTAAAAAGTAAAGAAACCCTTTCATACCTCGTGGTATATAGGGCAATACAGTGTTAGGCCTGTATTTTTATTGACCGTCGGCACACAATGGGTGATGTGGTCAGCATCACGCTGGCTGCCTTTAATTTCCCAGAACATGTCTTTTACCCAGTTGAGGCTGGGTCGACCTGAGAGCCATCGCGGTCGGAAAATTTCACGCGCACTGCGGAGTTGAACCCAGACCACCAGCCTTGCAAAGCGAGTTCACTAACAACTACACTACCGCGGCTCTCAGTGTCTATATGTGATGTGATATAACATGTCAGTCTCTTGATATGATGTGATATAACATGTCTGTGACTTGATGTGATATAACATGTCAATGTCTTGATGTAATGTGATATAACATGTCAGTGTATTGATATGATGTGATATAACATGTCAATGTCTTGATGTAATGTGATATAACATGTTAATGTATTGATGTGATGTGATATAACATGTCAATGTATTGATGTGATGTGATACAACATGTCAATGTCTTGATGTGATATAACATGTCAATGTCTTGATGTAATGTGATATAACATGTCAGTGTCTTGATGTGATATAACATGTCAGTGTCTTGATGTGATATAACATGTCAGTGTCTTGATGTGATATAATATGTCTGTGTCTTGTTGTGATGTGATATAACATGTCAGTGTCTTGTTGTGATGTGATATAACATGTATGTGTCTTAATGTGATGTGATATAACATGTCAGTGTCTTGTTGTGTTGTGATATAACATGTCTGTGTCTTGTTGTGATATAACATGTCTGTGTCTTGATGTGATATAACATGTCTGTGTCTTGTTGTGATATAACATGTATGTGTCTTGATGTGATATAACATGTCTGTGTCTTGTTGTGATATAACATGTCAGTGTCTTGATGTGATATAACATGTCAGTGTCTTGATGTGATATAACATATCTGTGTCTTGTTGTGATATAACATGTCAGTGTCTTGATGTGATATAACATGTCAGTGTCTTGATGTGATATAACATGTCAGTGTCTTGATGTGATATAACATGTCAATGTCTTGATGTGATATAACATGTCAGTGTCTTGATGTGATATAACATGTCAGTGTCTTGATGTGATATAACATGTTAGTGTCTTGATGTGATATAACATGTTAGTGTCTTGTTGTGATGTGATATAACATGTCTATGTCTTGTTGTGACATGTCAGTGTCTATATGTAAGTAAAAAGTAAAGAAACCCTTTCATACCTCGTGGTATATAGGGCAATACAGTGTTAGGCCTTTATTTTTTATTGACTGTCGGCACGCGATGGGTGATGTGGTCAGCATCACGCTGGCTGCCTTTAATTTCCCAGAACATGTCTTTTACCCAGTTGAGGCTGGGTCGACCTGAGAGCCGTCGCGGTCCGGAAAATTTTCACGCGCACTGCGGGAGTTGAACTCAGACCACCAGCCTTGCAAAGCGAGTTCACTAACAACTACACTACCGCGGCTCTCAGTGTCTATATGGGATGTGATATAACATGTCTGTGACTTGATGTGATATAACATGTCAATGTCTTGATGTAATGTGATATAACATGTCAATGTCTTGATGTAATGTGATATAACATGTCAGTGTCTTGATATGATGTGATATAACATGTCTGTGACTTGATGTGATATAACATGTCAATGTTTTGATGTAATGTGATATAACATGTCAGTGTCTTGATATGATGTGATATAACATGTCAATGTTTTGATGTAATGTGATATAACATGTCAATGTATTGATGTGATGTGATATAACATGTCAATGTATTGATGTGATGTGATACAACATGTCAATGTCTTGATGTGATATAACATGTCAATGTCTTGATGTAATGTGATATAACATGTCAGTGTCTTGATGTGATATAACATGTCAGTGTCTTGATGTGATATAACATGTCAGTGTCTTGATGTGATATAATATGTCTGTGTCTTGTTGTGATGTGATATAACATGTCAGTGTCTTGTTGTGATGTGATATAACATGTCTGTGTCTTAATGTGATGTGATATAACATGTCAGTGTCTTGTTGTGTTGTGATATAACATGTCTGTGTCTTGATATGATATAACATGTCAGTGTGTTGATGTGATATAACATGGCATTGTCTTGATATGATATAACATGTCAGTGTCTTGATGTGATATAGCATGTCAGTGTCTTGATGTGATATAACATGTCTGTGTCTTGATATGATATAACATGTCAGTGTCTTGATGTGATATAACATGTCAGTGTCTTGATGTGATATAACATATCAGTGTCTTGTTGTGATATAACATGTCAGTGTCTTGATGTGATATAACATGTCAGTGTTTTGATGTGATATAACATGTCAGTGTCTTGATGTGATATAACATGTCAATGTCTTGATGTGATATAACATGTCAGTGTCTTGATGTGATATAACATGTCAGTGTCTTGATGTGATATAACATGTTAGTGTCTTGATGTGATATAACATGTTAGTGTCTTGTTGTGATGTGATATAACATGTCTATGTCTTGTTGTGACATGTCAGTGTCTATATGTAAGTAAAAAGTAAAGAAACCCTTTCATACCTCGTGGTATATAGGGCAATACAGTGTTAGGCCTGTATTTTTTATTGACTGTCGGCACGCGATGGGTGATGTGGTCAGCATCACGCTGGCTGCCTTTAATTTCCCAGAACATGTCTTTTACCCAGTTGAGGCTGGGTCGACCTGAGAGCCGTCGCGGTCGGAAAAATTTCACGCGCACTGCGGGAGTTGAACTCAGACCACCAGCCTTGCAAAGCGAGTTCACTAACAACTACACTACCGCGGCTCTCAGTGTCTATATGGGATGTGATATAACATGTCTGTGACTTGATGTGATATAACATGTCAATGTCTTGATGTAATGTGATATAACATGTCAATGGCTTGATGTAATGTGATATAACATGTCAGTGGCTTGATATGATGTGATATAACATGTCTGTGACTTGATGTGATATAACATGTCAATGTTTTGATGTAATGTGATATAACATGTCAGTGTCTTGATATGATGTGATATAACATGTCAATGTCTTGATGTAATGTGATATAACATGTCCCAAAGTATTGATGTGATGTGATATGACATGTCAATGTATTGATGTGATGTGATACAACATGTCAATGTCTTGATGCGATATAACATGTCAATTTCTTGATGTAATGTGATATAACATGTCAGTGTCTTGATGTGATATAACATGTCAGTGTCTTGATATGATATAACATGGCAGTGTCTTGATATGATATAACATGTCAGTGTCTTGATGTGATATAACATGTCAGTGTCTTGATGTGATATAACATGTCTGTGTCTTGTTGTGATGTGATATAACATGTCAGTGTCTTGATATGATATAACATGTCAGTGTCTTGATGTGATATAACATGTCAGTGTCTTGATATGATATAACATGTCAGTGTCTTGATGTGATATAACATGGCAGTGTCTTGATATGATATAACATGTCAGTGTCTTGATGTGATATAGCATGTCAGTGTCTTGATGTGATATAACATGTCAGTGTCTTGATATGATATAACATGTCAGTGTCTTGATGTGATATAACATGGCAGTGTCTTGTTGTGATGTGGTATAACATGTCAGTGTGTTGAAGTGATTTGATATACCATATCACTGTCTTGATGTTGTAGTAGCAGTCCCCCCTCCCAGATTATTTCTGTGCAATAGACCAAAACATGTCTGCTCAGGCTAGTGGTTATGTCGTCTCTCTCCCGTCACTAACGTTGCTACGCAGTCCCTACACAATTCTACGTCAACAAGTTTCACTACGTAAATGTCTCGTTCTAGTGTTGCCATTCTGCTTAGAGAGTGTCTTTGGCTTGCAAACACTACAGTCTGCTAATAAACTATCTAAATATATACAAACTACACACTAAAGCTAACTGTCTGGTTCATCAGCTGCCACCTGCGGGGTACTGCTACTACAATGTCATTCTCTATCAGTGGTTGATGCTGTATGTCATGGAATACGCACTCTTAGCAAGACACAAATCCACAGGATAGAGCAGATACAGAACAAACATCATACTTGGCTGCACCAAAGACACGGCATGTAGAGCAATGCGATACCAGCTATAACTTCCAGACATAAGCAATAAAATTAAGCTGCACGGAACAGTTGCCTACCTTAAAATCATTCAAGACCAAACAGATACATTACACAATGAACTAAAAAACTACAAAGGCAATAGACTTAACCATGGTTAGTCGTGACTGGGCTGAGCAAAGGAGGTCATACAACGGGTATTTGCCATTATGGACATCGACCATGGAGAAGTGTGGACTCAAATAGCCACTGAACACAGACAATCCTTTTGCAGTATAAACAAATCAAGTATTCGCTGCCTACAATAGTCAACTCAGAAGCTGAAGCATTAATAAATGATTACACATGGGAGGAAGATGCTGTTATCTACACTGATGGTTCTGTGATTCGGCACAGTCGGAGTACATGAGCCTTTACGGCTAGAGCCAAAGAAAAAGTCATCAAAGAGGCAAGTAGGGCATATGCGACAGCTCCCAGCAGAATAATTATGGAGGTCATGGCAGGGACAAGATCCATGGAGTGACTACAGACACACACATTCACCCACGCATGCATGCTCGGTGACTCTATCAGCATGATACAGAAGATCAAGACCGGTTACGTACGAAAACAATGGATGCAATTAATACAAAATGCGACAATCCAGACACTTATCTTCGCATGTATTCCAGGTATTATGGGGTGAAGGACAATGAGAGAGCGGATGCAATGGTGGCAATGCTACGATCGAGAATTGGTCTTCTATGGACAAAAGCGACATCTTCAACGTTCTAAGGGAAAGCATACTCTCTGAAGATTTCAACGAAGAAGATAAAGGATATTCTCTGTCTCGGTTGCACAAGTGATGCATACCGATAGGTGCGGCAAGACAGGAAAACCATGAGAGAAACCCCAGTAGAAACATCAATCAACACAGAACAGGAGTTGTTAGTTTAAACACACTGAGATACATGAGTTTGGGAGGAGATCGAAGCAATTATGGACATGTCCGATGTGCGATGAAGATGATCCTCAAATCAACAATCTCTTGATGTGATATAATAATAGTAGATATTCATAGATTAGAATAATAGTAGATATTCATAGATTCGAAAAAATAGTAGATATTCATAGATTAGAGTATAAAAGTAGATATTCATAGATTAAAATATAAAAGTAGATATTCATAGATTAGAAAAGTAGTAGATATTCATAGATGAGAAAACTATAGCCAACTAGAGAGGTTGTGTCTCCTTCCACCCACCCTTGGAGGGTACGATCCAAATAGAGAGACATGGCGTAACGCAGCGGTTTTCGCCCACGATGTCTATGAGGGTTTTCACTCAGGCATTGAGACATGTGCTGCTGCAATTGACCTTGAAGATGACTATAATATAGTGCCTTTGCATTTTATAATGGTACAGCAGACGGAACTCAATATCAGCCTATTCCTCCTCAATTGGATCTTTGTGGCCCTCTTCCAGCGAAAGGTAGTGTTTAAATGTGGCAGCTGTGCGTCATCACCAACAACAATCCACCCTGGCTTACCACAAGGGTCACCATTATCTCCGGTGTTCTTCAATGCCTATACTCTGAGAATCACAGAAGAGCAGATCACGGGTAGAGGAAGAACAATGTCATATGCAGATGATGTGTTGGCGTATCGTCAGGGCAAGGATAGAAAACAGCTTGTGGAGGAACTTCAGTCAGAAATCGATGCATAGGTAGATGGTGCGATGAAGCAGGAGCATTGGTCAACCCTACAAAAGCAGCGGTGACATGGTTCTCTTTAAACAACCGTATCTTTAACACTCCAATACCATCTGTGGTTTTGTGTTCAGCGGTGGTGGAGCGATCTCAGCCTATGAAATACCTGGGGTTGCGTTTTGATCGTAGTCTAGCTTTTACGGAACACATAACTCATGTGATAATGAAGGCGAGGAAAGGTTTGCTGGCGATGAGGGTAATGGCTGCGGCGGATTGTGAGCAGCGCCATCTTTGTCTTTTATACCAGGGTCTGGTCCTTTCTGTGCTTTAGTATGCTCTGGCTATCATGACTCTCAGTCATAGTAAGATAGAACGACTGGAAAGAATACAGAACGAGGCGACGCGCATTATACTTCGGTGCACTAAAGACACGTCGTGCAGGGCGATGCGCTATCTACTTGACTATCCTACTATGGAATATAGAACACTGATGAGCTGTACACGGGCATACCTTCGAGTCAATGCTGCCACACAACATCATCTGTACATGGAAATAAAGAGACTAAAAGGAAATATGTTAAAAAGAGGATAATCTTGGATGGGTCAGGCCGAGGACTATATTAAACAGGTGTGTACACTTTAGGACATTGATCCGGGTGAAGAATGGATACCAGTGCCAATAGGAATCAATACATCTTTTTCTGTATGCATCAAACTTGAAAAGAATGCAGACAAGACAACCCACTTGTCGTGGAGGCAGTAGTTCAGGCATTAATTTCTGAGAACGCATCTGAACATGATGTAATCATTTATACGGATGGTTCGGTGATTCGACATGTGCGGAGTTCATAGGCTTTCACTGCTCAGATCGGATGGGATGTTGTGAAGGAAGACAGAAGTGGTTTTGCCGTAACTACTAGCAGTCTCACTATGGAAATCATGGCGGTTACTAAAGCGATGGTTTGGCTGGAATAACAGACTATTATCCATGCATGTTTTCTCAGTGACTCAATGAGTATGCTCAGGAAGATTGAAACAGGATGGGCTAGGAGACATTAGATGAAGTCGCTGGGGAGGTCTAAGCTGACAAAGATCACTTTTATTTTTGTGCCAGGGCATGCAGGTGTAAGGAGGAAGGAACGTGCGGATAGGCTTGCAGGTATGGCTGCTGTACAAAGCGGGCGAGCAATGGACCAGGCTTATATTATAAATTCCCTAAGGGAGAGAGGCCGTGTACATGATTCATGTAATAGCGGTGAATCTACAACACTAACCAGACTGCAAGAACTCAAAGTTAAGTGTGGTGTAGCTCGACAAGAACGCTATGCTGGCAGACAAAGAAGAATTGTAAACCAACAAAGAACCGGTGTCGTTAGTCGCAACACGATGAGGGACATACTCAGGGAGAGATCAGAGCACTTATGGACTAATTTGTTCAACGTGCAGTGAAGTCGCATATATCTGCGTAGTATTCATTAATTAATTTAATATTTGTATCCCCCTGGAAGTATCATATATATGTGTAGTATTAATTAGTTTTTGTAACATTTGTTTTTCCCCTTGGAGTATCATATATCTGTGTAATATTAATTAGTTTAAATTGACCACATAAGCATAAACATGAAATTCAGAACATCTCTACAAGATGTAGGGTTCTAAGGGGGGCAGATGTAGATTTAGATCACCATTTGCTGATATGTAAAATTAAACTTAAGCTTATGCTATACATAACATTTCATGAACATAGACACCAATATAATGTAGGATACCTCAGGTCAAAGAAATAAAGGAACAGTTTATGGTCACAGTCTCTAATAAATATGAGGTATTGCAACAATTAGAAGATGAGGTGAATGCGGAAGAATGCTGGCAGCAAACCAACAATACTTGAAATGAAACGTGCACAGAGGTATTGGGAAAGAAGGAGCGGAATCATAAAGCATGGATAACTCCAGAAACTCTAAAAGGAATAAAAGAAAGGACAAATAAAGAAGCAAATTTAAATAATAGCAAAACTAGAACTACCAAAGCCAGGGTGCAAGAAAAATACACAGAAAAAAAGTGAAAAAAAAAAAAAAAAATTAAGGTTAGATAAAAGACAAGACTTAGAAGATCTAGCAAGAGAAGCGGAGGTAGCTGCAGTGAAAGGAAACCTTAGGGATCTTTACAACATCACTAGAAAGCTAGCAGGAAATTACAGTCAACCAAGTGGGTTGATCAAAATAGTATTGGGAAAATTATTACTATAGTCTGTCCATTAATTCGTGAGCACGTTTGAAATTGATTTTCTCGAAAACTACCTGTTGGATCTCAGTGATTTTTGCAAGCAGCCTTAGAATATCCATGACGCTAGAGAAATATTTTTTCCAAGAAAATTTGATGTAGTTTGAAATATTTCTTCTTCAGGTTATATTAAAATCAACCTCACCGGATTGTACACAATAGTAACAGATCTACGGTACACAGACGCGTTGTTCTAAAATACATTATGGTAACATTGAAATATCGTGAGTACGCAACAATTTCACGGGAATTCCTGTGCACCGAACCCAGTCGACTTTGAAAGCGGAAAGCATATGACGTTATAATTGGGATACCGTTGTATAGTCATAGGTGTATCTCGCTATTTGTATGAAGCTATTGTATCATATTTGTTGGCTTATCAAAACTGACATTGATATCACATTCATAATGAGTCTGAAGTGCACATTTATAACAATGCAAAAGGTTACAGTTTTACTATACCAACACTTCCGTAGGGAATCTAAGAGAGGTCATCTATATTGCGATATTCATAACCCTGAGAAACGAACGCAACTGGCGCTTGGTCTGAATAGAGAATCCTTTTCCCGGTAGATTAAACAGGACACAAAGTGCACTAATGTCAAGCAAGGAAGGAAAAGAACAATTGACGACTTTGACATAGATGTTATAAGACGGAGCTCTTGAAAATATTTGCGACAAATCAACTTGTTACTCTCAGGAAACTGAAATTAAAACTGCAATCAGATTGCAGCATAGACATTTCTAAAAGTACTCTATGAAAATTGTAAGAGCCGCCGGCTTCACCTTCAGAAAACTATAGGCGGCAGGAATATTATTTGTGAAAAGCCACATTTAATTGCTGCCCGAAGTAAATACCTGAGGCAGATCCGTGAGCGGCGGAGGCAAGGCTATGATATTGTATATTTGGGCGAATCATGGGTCAATGCTCACCACACCAATGCTAAAGAATGGCAATCAGTAGACGGTGAACAGAAAAGAAAAATACCAAGCAGGAAAGGCCAGCGTATTATACTAACACATGCAGGAAGCAGTGAAGAAGGTCTTGTCCATGACGCTGGACTTATTTTCCAATCAAAAGTACCGACGGTAGGGACTACCACACAGAAATAAATGGACATATTTTCAGGCACTGGGTGAAGAAAGATCTACTTCCAATTCTAAACAGACCATCATACTTGGTAATGGATAATGCATCCTATCACAACGCAGTATCAGCGGAAGACAAAGTACCAACTGCATAAAATACAAAAGATCAAATTAGGACTTGGCTTGCTAAGGAAAATGTCAGCTTCGATGATACATATTTGAAACCCGAGTTGTTGCACCTGGTGAGGATGACAAATAAGACAAAGGTGTTTCATATTGACAAAATCATTGCGGAATACGGCCACACGTCTTTGCGACTACCTCCATATCATGCTCACCTCAATCCGATAGAGCTTGTCTGGGCTAAAGTAAAGGGCAAGTTGCCGAACAGAACAGGACGTTTAAAATGTGTGATGTTGAAGTTCTGACACGTGAGTCCCTCTCAATGATACACATGCAGTTCTGGAAGAAGTGTGTTGAACATGTGCTCCGAGAGGAAGACGAGTACTGGCACCGAGATGGATTACAATTTGTCCAGCCAGTAACAATTATCAACCTCATGGAATCGTCAGATTCGGGATGATACAAATCATATTTTGATTACAGACTGAGAAATAGCAACGTATACATTTCCATATCCAAATGCGTCTACCATCATACAATTTGTGGTGAAGTTAAGACACCCTGGGGTCTAATGGTGACCGAAGGGAGGACTAACTGTTGCATATTGTATCCAAGTTACTTGACCTATCAAGTTAATATGGAGATACACCTATGAATAGAATTGACATGGACAAATTCTAGGGATTACTGTAAAATCTAAAATTTGAGCCCGCGTATTTGCAATTGTCATAAAAGATCAAAGGAATTCGCCGATGTGCAAAATCCGTAGCATCTATGGACTACTGGTTAGCTTTATTTTAACGTCATGTATATTCTAAGGCTGCATGCAAAAATCACTGAGATCCAACAGGTAGTTTTCGAGAAAATCAATTTCAAACGTGCTCACGAATTAATGGACAGACTATAATGTTAGAGACCAAATGGAAAGATGTATAGAATACTTCAACGGCAAGCGTGGAAAGCGAGATAAGCACTGCAGCAGCCAGCATGGCAGGGAAGAGGGTGTGCGTCTCACCCACATGAGCAGAACTGGAAAGACGAGCAGTGTTAAAACCAGTGCAAGCGCGGCAACAGCAAGCGCGGCGGCGGCAAGCAGGATGTACGTCCCACCCAAATGCACAGAGCAACTGGAAAGCCCAGCAGAGGTAAAGCCAATGTGCGTTTCCGCTCGCAGGGGACTACTGTTTCCTTGAAGTTTTGATTGGGGACAATCAAAGGCTAGCGGAGCAAACCGCAAACAAACCTGAACGGGCGGCAAACCAAGGTGTTCATTAAAACGACCGGTTTTGCTGGGCAGATGGCGTTCATAAGCCCTGGAGGGCAGGCCGTCTAAGGGTCGCTGCCCTGAAAGAAAATAGCAACCCACTGCCTTGTGGGTTACGGCTGGGGACAGTCAAAGGCTAGCAGAGAGCGAACCGTACACAATTTCTTTCTTTCTTTCTCGAATCCTGTATGCCTCACAGCGTCAGGTCAGGAAGAGATTTCTAAAACGGGCCCTAGTATGCGCTTCGTAGATAGTCTCTTTCGTCGCCTCTGTTATCTCTGAGGTCCATCTTTTACGTGGCCGGCCTTTTGCTTTGTACCCATTGTATCGGAGCAGCATTGCTCTTTGGGGTGCACTGTCTGATGGTAATCTGCTTACGTGACCGAACCATTTAATTTGTTGTTTCTTGATGAAGTCTAGTACTGATGTTGTACCCACTTTTTCCTGATGTCTTCATTTCTCAACCGGTCTCTTCTTGTCACACCCAGCATTCTGCGTAGACACTTCATCTCTGTTGTGACTAGTTTTCTTCTATCGTTTGTTGTCAGCGTCCAGGTTTGGCACTGGTAACATAATGTGGGGAGAAAGATTGTGTTGAACATTGCTCTTTTGTGTTCATGGTGACGTGTTTGCATCTTAAAATTGGCGCCATTTGCCCTATCATTTGATTTGCTTTGTTGCATCTGTGTTGAATTTCATTAGTTATTCTTCCATTTGCTGAAAAAAAGCTCCCCAGGTATGTGAAATCTTTGCTTGATTTAGTAGATGATTATCGATGGAGATGTTGGTAGTGTTTTCCTCTCTGGCGAATGTCATTACTTCTGTTTTGTCGATGTTAATTCTCATGTTGTATTCGTTACATGCTAACTGGAGTCTGTTGATGTGTTGTTGTAGCTGTTCTTCTGTTGTTGATATGATTGCCTGATCGTCTGCAAAAAGAAATTCATTTAAGAGTTCTCCGAGGTTGTTTCCTTCGCTGGTGTTAGCTATTTTACAAATGTGGTCAATGTACGTTATGAATAGCAGCGGGGATAGTACGCAACCTTGTCTTATTCCTGACCCTACTTGAAACTTTTCTGATAATCCTGTATTTGTTCTAATCGTACATTGGCTGTCAGTATAAATGTTTTTGCAAAGGTTGATTAGGTGTTCATTAACCCCATAGGTTGTTAGTATTTTCCACAACTTGTGCCTATCTACGCGGTCGAACGCTTTTTCCTGATCTACAAATGCAACGTGTAACTGTTTGTCGGATTCGATAGTCCTTTCTACTGTCTGAGCGCGAATATTGCGTCTGTACAGCTTTTGTTCTTCCTGAATCCCATTTGGGAGTCATTAAGCTGTGGCTCGATGATGTGGCGGAGCCTTTTCTCAAGTATTTTGCAGAATATTTTCCCAGTGTGGCTCAGTAGCGCTATGCCTCTATACTTTGTACAGCCCCTCTTGCTACCTTTCTTCTTCCAGATGGGAACAATTGTAGCATTCCTCCAATCTTCTGGTGTTTCTTGTGTGATCCAGACTTGGTTGAATAGTCTATGGAGCCAGACTTGGTTGAATAGTCTATGGAACCGTACACAATAGCTGGCTGAAATCGAACACCCCACCGAAGGATATGCAACTGTGCTCAAATAGGTGCAGAAGGTTGGTGCACGTACATTACGTTCTGATGTTTGGCTGTTTATACATCACAATAAGAATGATAAAAACTAGCATAGAACGATCGCGAGAGAGAGAGAATACTTCAAGGAACTCTTGAACAGACCAGCACCTACAAATCCCACAGATATACAATCTGCAGAAATTGAGTTGGACATCAACTGTGAGAAACCATCCAAGGAGGAGATTAGTAAGGCCATCAAACTTTTGAAAGAGGGGAAAGTGACAGGTCCAGATAGTATTCCAGCCAAGGCGGATAAAGTCAATATAAACACATCTACAGAAATACTGCAATATTATTTAGCAGAATCTGGGAGACCAAAGAAATACCAGCAATTTACAGAGAATGATACTTGGTAAAGCTACCAAAGAAAGGGGACCTTCAAAGGTGCAAAAACTATAGAGGACTAATGTTGTTTTCAGTACGTGGGGTGAAATACTAAGCAGGATCATCCTGGAGAGATACCCTCAATATAAAACTAAGAGATGAACAGGCAGGGTTCTGACCAAATAGATCCTGTGCTGACCAGATAGCCACATTACGTATAATAAAAGAGCAAAGGATTGAATGGAAATTCTCACTTTATATCGGATTTGTGGATTATGAGAAGGCTGTTGACAGTATTGATAGGGAAACCCTTTGGATATTGTTGAGACATTATGGGATTCCCCAAGAAAATTGTTAACCTCAAAAGAGAAACATATAGATATGAACTGTAGAGTTCTTCACGAAGGTAAACTAATAGACACTTTTGGAATAGAAACAGTTGTTGTTCTTACTGACAATAAACTGGATTATCAAGTCAGCAGTAACTACCACCAGAAATGGAATTCAATGGACTGACAGAGCAGCTGGAAGATCTGGACTTCGCTGATGATATAACACTTCTGTTCCATATACACAATCAAATGCAAAGTAAACTAAATACACTTGATCAAAGGTCCCAATAACTAGTACTAAATATTCATAAAGGAAAGACAAAGATAATGAGAATTAACCAAGCAAATGACAACCTGATCTCCCTGGGTGAAATCCCACTTCAAGAGGTAGAATGACATTCATACTTAGGCACCAATGTAGACAAAGAGGGTGGAACAGATAGAGATGTCAAAATAAGAATACAGAAGGCAAGAGGAGCTTTCATTGCACTTGGAAATATATAGAAGTCTAAAGAAATCAAGTCTAGAACAAAAATTAGGATATTTAACTCCAATGTTAAAGCAGTTCTACTGTATGGGTCAGAAACATGGAGAACGGCTAAACTAATAACGCATACGTTGCAAACATTCATCAACTGGTGTCTGCGCAGAATAGAGGGACTGAGATGGTATGATATGGTAACAAATGAGAAACTTATGGAGAGAACAAGACAGATTCCAGTGAACCTACAGGTTAAAAAAAAAAAGACGCAGACGGTGGATAGTGTTATAGAGGTGGGGTTTCTCTTACTGATTATTGGTATTATTAGGGTGATCTTACTGCCGATTTACGGTTCCTTCTTGGTCTGTTATGATGATGATACGGAGGTTCTGGCGAGGTTTAGTTTCCGACTCACTGGTGAGTACAACATGCATGTGTAAGGTTATAGCCGTCACTGGTCACCTGGCATATTATGGTCGTGGTTAAATCGGATCCTATCCTCGGGTTTAGGAGAGTAGTGGTTAGCTTCCTCCATGCTTTGTGTTCCGTATCTCAGCTTACTCCCCTTCTGTCGTCCTGTGCCTGCTATTCTGGTATACTAGCTTTGATGTAACTCCTTTGATGGTAATTATTAGATTTTCGACTTATTATATCGTTCCATTTCGGTCCATCCATTTTTTGTAATACAGAGTATACATGATAGCATTGAACAATATAGCAACTAACAGCATTGAACAATATAGCAACTAACAGCATTGAACAATATAGCAACTAACAGCATTGAACAATATAGCAACTAACAGCATTGAACAATATAGCAACTAACAGCATTGAACAATATAGCAACTAACAGCATTGAACAATATAGCAACTAACAGCATTGAACAATATAGCAACTAACAGCATTGAACAATATAGCAACTAACAGCATTGAACAATATAGCAACTAACAGCATTGAACAATATAGCAACTAACAGCATTGAACAATATAGCAACTAACAGCATTGAACAATATAGCAACTAACAGCATTGAACAATATAGCAACTAACAGCATTGAACAATATAGCAACTAACAGCATTGAACAATATAGCAACTAACAGCATTGAACAATATAGCAACTAACAGCATTGAACAATATAGCAACTAACAGCATTGAACAATATAGCAACTAACAGCATTGAACAATATAGCAACTAACAGCATTGAACAATATAGCAACTAACTAAGATTCGTTCACATTTCCTTGACTTTAATGGTATCTTTTTACAGACACAAACGACAAAATGTCCATTTTTATCAGTGTTCGTCTCTGTCCTTTATTTACTAACAACAGTTACTAACTCGTCACTCTCTAACTACGCAAAACGTCATTGTTTCGTTTAAGTGTTGCCATTCTGCTTGGAGAGTGCAAACACTAAGTCTCTGCTAATTATATATCTACAACTATAAACTAAAGCTACCTGTCTGTTCCACCGGCTACCCCTTGGTCCGAGGGACTGGCTAGCTACTACAATAGGACACACTTTGCGAAAACCTGAGGGGAATATAACAAGAAGTGCCCAATCCTGGAAACCGCAGGGACAGTGAAAGAAGCGGAGGCCGATAAATATATGGAGACGGGATATGGAAGCATAGATCAACACTATAAATAAGTGCTGGAGGGTGCTGCAGGAGATAGCTAGAGACAGGAAGACTTGGCATGAGTTGGTCTGAGGACATATGCCCCAATTCGAGTTTAAAAGACAGAGAGAGAGAGAGAGAGAAAGAGACAGAGAGAGAGAGAGAAAGAGAGAGAAAGAGAGAGAGAGAGCGAGAGAGAGAGAGAGAGAGAGAAAATTAATTTATTTATTTAACATTTGTGTACCCCGGAAGTCTCATATACCTGTGTATTATTAATTAGTTTGACAGGTGTGTCCCCCTGGAGATCTCGTATATATGTGTAGTATTAAAGAGAATTGGATGATAAACAATATACTGTACAGAAAAATTAGATACTGTGGTCACATTAAGCGCCACATAGTTCATAGTTCATAAAGTACGGTTCCAACTTCACTGCAACGGGTCACCCCATAATTGCTACATTCCTGTGCCAATGAAAATCACACGAAATGCTAACAACTGTGAAATGTTTCCTGTGTGAACTAATTCCAGAATGAAACAGCCGCGTACCGCCACAAAAAGAAACATGCACCGATTAAAATGCATATGGCCGTCGCTAATGTAGCAACACAAAACTGTTCATCACTTTAATTGCAATTCTTATCGAAGGGAACATCAATCACGACAAAATCCAGTTTTCTGCACCCGCAATATAGCTGCATACGGCAGATTGAGTTTGTTCGTCATAACCGCTGTCCGCCATTTTCTGAATACACACAACAAACGCACGGTTGACACAGCACAAAGCATTCCATGTAACATTCATAGCTCACAGCGTTGCTCAAGCACTAACTCAGTAGCTCGGCAAATTAAGCGTCACAATTGCTTGGAAAGAACAATATTAGAGGGCAGGATCCAAGGACGCAGAGGCAGACCAAGAAAAAGATATCTACAAGATATTAAAGAAAGGATGAATATGACCATCGATGAAATGGGTGAACTGTCTAGATACAGAGTGAATTTTAGATGCGCTCAACGAGAGTAACGTATTATAAAGGATACGCACTTTGATGATGAGTATTAATTAGTTTCCCAAGTGTGTCCCCCTGGAAGTCTCATATTTCTATGTAGTATTAATTAGTTTATTTGCCAAGTGTGTCCACCTGGAAGTCTCATATTTCTGTGTAGTACTATATCGTTTATTTGACAAATGTGTCCACCTGGAAGTCTCATATTTCTATGTAGTACTATATCGTTTATTTGCCAAGTGTGTCCACCTGGAAGTCTCATATATCTGTGTAGTATTAATTAGTTTATTTGAACACCTTATTATCTTGGCAGTCTAAGATGAAAGGGCATAAACCCATGAGCCAATCAGACGACTTGAAGGAGACTGTCAAGACACAAAGTGACAATCTCATGTTTGGTTTAAATATTTACTTCTAGTAAATAGAAGCACTCTGCCAATGCCGGTTCCAAGCCCGGATGAAAAAGGAGGAGGACTTGTGGGTGAGGCCAGCTACCTCATCACAAGAAACTGAAAAAGCTACAGAAACTTGCAATTAAGGATGCCATACCGGTAAACCGACCAGCCAGGTGGTGTGCCGTGCACCTAGTGCAACAATGACGGTTGCTGATGAAAGCCGCTTTGCGGAAGTCAGCAACCCGACTCGTACATTACTTGGCTCAATAAAACACACACTAAAATTAGATTTTGGAATGTGAGAACGATGGCCACGGCTACAAAATCAGCCCAAATTGCAGAAGAAATGAAGAGATACGAGCTGGACATACTGGGGTTAAGTGAGTTGAGATGGCCTGGAACAGATAGAAGAGTAGTTAGTGGATTAACTTTCATATATTCAGGAGAGAAGATGGTAAGCATTTTGAAGGAGTGGGTATAATGATGACACCTAGCGTAGCAAAGAGCATGTTAGAATGGGAACCCATCTCGAGTCGGATAATTAGAGCCCGCTTCAGTACCAGGCATGTCAATATGACAATACTGCAGTGTTATGCACCAACAAACGAGGCTGACGATGATAAGAAAGACACATTTTATGAGCAACTACAAGATCAAATTAACAAGACCTAAAAACATGACCTGTTAGTAGTAATGGGGGACTTTAATGCCAAGGTTGGAAGTGATAATGTAGGGGTAGAGAGAGCTATAGGAAAACAAGGAATAAACACAATGAATGAGAATGGAGAAAGACTGGCGGAGTTATGTATGCTGTCCAACTTAGTAATTGGAGGTACCATCTTTGCACATAAGGAAATTCATAAACTTACTTGGCACTCACCAGATGGAGTGACCAGGATCTTATTGACCATATGTGCATAAATACACAATTTAGAACATCATTGCTGGATGTCCGTGCATACAGAGGGGCAGATGTAGGAAGTGATCATAATTTATGCATAGGTAAATTGAAACTGAAATTGAAAATTCACCATACTAAAAAGAACAACTGCGAATAGACAGTCAAAGGCTAAAATATAAAGAAGTAAAAGAGGAATATCAGCTCGAACAAGAATAGGTTCGAGTTACTAAATGGTGAGAATGAACAGAACATTGAAGACAAATGGACTAAGATAATGGACACACTATTGGGGGCAGCAAATAGTAGCCCAGGATTAAAGACGAAAGACAGAAAACCCTGGATAAGCGATGACACCTGGAAATGTATTCAAGAAAGAAGAAAGATGAAATTAGAGATATTTAATACTAAGAATGCAACAGATGAAATCCAAGCTAAAGAGGAATATAGACTAAAACACAAGGAAGTGAAAAGAGCGGCTAGAAGAGATAAAGAGCATATGTCAATCGACTGGCTGAAGAAGGGGAAAAGGCAGCTAAGACTGGAAACAGTTATTGGTTATTGGTTACTAAACTGACGTCGTTGCACTCCGGGCAGACCCATAGGTGCTCAGTCTTCCCCAACAGATATAAAAGAGTATGCATACTGATGGTTCCTGTGGCTTGCTGATTAAGCACACCTCTCACTCTGCCTCTCGGGCATCCAATTCGACTTAAACAACGGGTAACTCCAAACTGCTTAAATCGCTTGATCGATTCAACATCGATTTTAGTGTACTCATCCAACAGACAGTCGCGAGGAGACCAAAGAATATCCCCTTATCCATCTTCAACTCCCCAACAATCGATGCTGTTGATGCAAGCCTGTCCGCTCTCTCATTACCGTAAACATCCGCATGCCCAGGACAGTATATTCAGGTAAGCCGCTGGAGGCTAGAAACTTCTATAGACGACATCCACTCATACCGAAACCTGCCCTTCTGGATCTTGTGAAGCATCGACTGAGAGTCAGATACAACAACTGCCCCAGTAAATGAAGTCCCAGAAATCCAATGGAGGACAGCAGTAACGGCCTCAACCTCCATCCTCATACTAGAAGTAGTTGTCCTGTATGCTCTACTTTGCTCTGCAACAACCCTACCATGCGCATTAGCCAAGAAACCCCAGCCGGATTTCTCACCACGTTGAACCGACCCATCGGTATATACAACAACATCATCATCCCTTGCATTATCTTCTATCAGCTACTCAACTGCGAGATCAGCCTTCATGTTGCCCCAATCTCTACATTCTCTTCCAAGAGTAACGATAATGTTGAGATAGTTAGTCATGCTACCATCTGTTGGGATCCATTTTTCCTCTTTTGGTAGGGTCGCAACCGTAGTTACCTGGCCAATTGTTCTCTCAGGCTGGTCCATCCACGACATGACACGCTTGATTCTCATGCCCTTAACATCATTAGTGTAGTGGATGTCTCTTATCCGAAGTAACCCGCATATATGCCTTGGTTTGGGCGATTGCATGACGGGAGCGTAGTGACAGAAGGCCAAGCATATATTTCATCTTCACAATAAAATGATATACATTACACTAAAACAACTTACTGGAACTTTTGTTTCAAAGGGTGGCCTAATCAAGAGTAAAGATGGTACAGTTCTAACATCAGATACCGAGCAGAAGAAAAGATGGGCGGAACATTTTGAAGAAATATTAAATAGACCTGATCCACCAGTATTACTCAAGTTTGACGAAGAGACAAGAAACAGCTCCCTACCAATTAACGAAGAAATGATAAGTGTAACTGAGGTCAAGGAGGCAATCCATTCCTTGATAAACAAGGCAGTGGGTGATGACAACATTACTGCAGAAATGCTCAAAGCAGCTGATGATACAACTATTAGCCAGGTGCAAGAACTACTTAATAAAGTATGGGAAGAATAAATTGTCCCAGATCAATGGAAAAAGGGAATAATTGTTAAGATCCCCAATAAAGGTAATCTCAAAGATTGCAACAACTGGGAGGGATCCCCTATTATCGGTAAAGACCAAGACTTTCTGCAAAATCATTCTTAATAGAATCAAAGGAGCAGTGGACACAACCCTGAGAGAAGAATAAGCTGGTTTTAGACCTGGAAGAAGCTACTTAGACCAAATAATTACCCTACGACTAATTTTGGAGGAACATATTGAGAAGCAACAACTACTCATACTAAATTTCATCGATTTTAAGAAAGCCTTTGATAGTCTACACAGAATCTCTCTGTGGAATATTCTGAGATGCTATGGAATACCAGATACAATAATAAACATAATTAAGAGCCTCTATGATGGTTCACAGTGTGCAGTTCGCACTGATGGTGGACACAGTAACTGGTTTATAGTTGTAACCAGAGTAAAGTAAGGCTGTATTCTATCTCCGGTATTGTTTGGAGTGGCCATTGACTGGGTGATGCGAAAATGTTGCAGGGCAAAACTGGCATCGATTGGGTAGAAAATAGTCAACTAGAAGATTTGGATTTTGGAGATGATATTGCCTTGTTAAGTAGAAACACCCAAGATATGCAAAGAAAAACAAACAACTTGTCATCTCTAGTATCAAAAGTTGGACTGCAGATAAGCTATGAAAAAACAAATATAATTAAGACACATATGGCAAGCAATGCAGATTTCACACTGGAATCTAAAATGATAAAAATAACAGAGCAGTTCACCTATTTAGGTAGCAATTTTGATTGCACAAGAAATGTTAAAAAGAAATTATGATACGAACTGGCAAAGCAACATCAGCTTTTAAAAGTCTAAATAAAATATGGAACTGCAAGTTATATAGTTTAAAACTAAATTACGAATTTTCAATTCAAATGTTGTATCAATCCTAACATATGCCAGCGAGAGTTGGAAAATGACTAAAGATATAGAAAGCAAGTTGAATGCATTTGAAAATAGATGTCTGCCAAAATAATGAACATAAAATGAAACGAATTCAGGAGAAGTGATGAAATCAGAGACATGTCTGTTCAACCACAAGTGACAACTGTTATAAGAAAGAGAAGATGGAGATATGTTGGACACACCTTGATTAGAAATGATCAGGCATTGAAGTGGGATGAAAAGGGTTCAAGAAAGAGAGGTCGACCTAAGGAGAACCTGAAACGAACTTTGCTGAGAGAGGCAGGAAATATCGGTCTCAGTTCCATAGAGGAGATTGAGCGAGTTGCCCAGGATAGAGCGGTATGGAGAAATTACTTGCAGGTCCTATGTAACGTATAACGGTACGAGAGGAGTTATTATTATTGTTATTATAAATAGAAGCAGCAAATATCTCTACATTCCAGGCTAGAAATAGAATAACTATATTCAGCAAATAAGTCAGCAAGTTATAAATCCGCCTGCCCAGCGTGTTCGTAGCGCGTTGGACGACGTGTGACATGCCCTCTGTGAGTGCGTGTTTAATTCCGCGGGCTGGCAGAAAAACTACAGGTTCTCCAGATTTACAGTGTTCGTGGCACTGAACTGAAGAGTTACGATGTTCATGACACTGAGCCGAAGAGCTGAAAGATCAAGTGCTTCTGGATCAGATAAACAAAAAAAAGTCTGCAAGAAAAATAACTAATCTAATATTGTTATTCAATTCAGGTTCAAACAACTAAAATGTAAATGTTATTTGTCACATATCTCTAGTTTTCACGTAATGAAGGAACGTAGACTGTGAAAGTAAAACGTAAATGTTTAGATGTTATATGTCTCTAGTTATCACGTAATGAAGGAACGTAGACTATAGATAGTATAAACAGAGAGAAGTGTTTGTAATAGTTGATAGTATTATCATTATTGCACTTCTCTGAATAACCACGAGGGCTCCAATCTCTTTCATACACGAAAATCTCAGCGACAGTGATCGAACTTGTAGAATCGGTGAGAGTTTCTTGTGTAATTTTCCAGACGGTGAAAATTGTCACAATATTGTCAATGTGTAATAGTGAGTTTTTCCCTAGGCTGTGTTTTCCAAACTACTTTTAGCTATTGTTTAGTGTCTGTGGTTATTTTACGAGATCTGTTGAAACATATGACCCACGTTTTGTTGTCTATCTTCGAACGGGTTAGGAATTTCACCTATATTGAGATGTGGCCATTAGAAAAAATATCCTAATAACTACAAACGGGACGTGAGCCTAGTATTTTTTAATCGAGCACCGTACCTCATCGTCACATAGAATCTCAGATGTTACTTTGACAAACGAAATAGTTGATATAATTTCAGACGGAATTTGCTGTTTAATATAACATAAACCCAAAAGTTGCAGGAGCAGTAGAACAAATTTAAGAAGATGTTCAACATGTACAAGATGGCAAAGTCATTCTTTCTAAAGGAATTCGAAATTGATTCATTGGTTACATATTGAACCACCCAAACAATTATCACCAAAATATAGAGGATTCCCATTGCAACAGCAATTCTGATATTACGGAGATCCGATGTGGATAGAATTGCAGTTTTGGTGTCACTTGACAAGGTCTTACGTTTCTGACTATACTTTATAAGTTCAAACACCATCAAGATGGTACAGAACATGGCGACGAATGAGGGTAAGCCTCTCAGTGCTATTTGTAACACTGAACAGTACTGAACGTTGAAATTCGTTAGGCACACAAGGAACTGTGCAGAAGTATACATTTCCCTGGGACATAAGAAACGTTCTACCAGTAGAGAAATGTTAGGAATAGTTATTAAAACAGAAAAAATCCAATAAAAACAACAAATTTTGCCAGAAATTCTAACTGTGATAATGTGTTTGACCTTTAGTGGGAGCTTGATGGCGATAAACTGTTCCACTGAATTCTTGAAAACGAAGAAAGCAACACAATTATAAAGTGCAAAGTTTAAAGGAAATAGCGAGTTATATCTGGCAGTCAAATACTGGTTTAAAGATTCCGGATGTTCAAACGTATATACAATATTACTACATATAGTGCATAGACAGCATAACAGTTGGGAAACAGCTAGATTAAGAAGAGAGATGTTGTTGATACTGATCGGTCTCTCAGTGCAGAAGATGGCAATGCTGAAACTGTTTAATAGAATTCCAGATATGCACAGTATTGGTGTAATAATACTGGCCATGACATACTCCAGTAGTAAAATGTCTTCACTAAAACCTAAACCTGTGTTATTGCTGATGTAGATGGACATGTGACTTGTGTTACGAATATCCATTCTGTGGAGGAGATATTAATTATTAATCAACAATCACATGATAAATATGAAATATTTAATGTTTTTCCTTACACTCCTTGTGAACAAAAGTTTAACAATTTTAGTTTGCTGCTTAGAGCTACCAGGTTATATTTATAATATCAGTATTTTGATTTACAACAACAAAACCAAAAATACAAGGAACATAGTTCACAATTCTGATTTCGGTAAGATGTGCCATTGTATCATTTATAGACATATAATTGAATTCAATACAAGGAACATTAGCGTTACGAACATGTATCAGGAGCAGTACAACAAAGACATGTAGTAATACAAGGAACATTAGCGTTACGAACATGTATCAGGAGCAGTACAACAAAGACATGTAGTAATACAAGGAACATTAGCGTTACGAACATGTATCAGGAGCAGTACAACAAAGACATGTAGTAATACAAGGAAAAACATAATAATTGAAAGTTATTATTTGAAATATTAGAACTGATAAGCTTAGTATGCCTACCAAGAACGTTGCAGCTAAGAAATTAATTTAGATGCCTAATAAATGATCACAAAACAGCTTATATGGCAAGCTAGATAGTAGCAAACGACTGGTTGGTGGACAGCAAAAACACTTCGAAAACACTCTTAAAGTATCTCTAAAAGTATTTCATATAGACACCGTGTGCACGAAATCATTTACGCAAGATCGCAAAATGAAACGCTTAAAAAAAACAAGACGAACTCTCATAGTTGAGAATTGTTTTGCCTTTGAGGCGCAGAAGACAAAAACAAACTGCATGGAAAGACAGAACACACAACATCAACATTTCCAACCCTGACCTATTGTCGGGGATTGTTTTCTAGATTGACCTACACTCCCTCAACATACAGCAGAGAGGTGCAACAATGCAAACTTGGTGCTGTTGTCATCATCACGTGCGATGTACGGCTATTATTAGAACTAAGAAACATAAAACAAGAAAATTAGAACTCTGAAAGTTAAACATCTAAAACATTAGAACTAACAAACATAAAACAAGAAAATTAGAACTCTAAAAGTTAAACATCTAAAACATTAGAACTAAGAAACATAAAACAAGAAAATTAGAACTCTGAAAGTTAAACATCTAAAACATTAGAACTAACAAACATAAAACAAGAAAATTAGAACTCTAAAAGTTAAACATCTAAAACATTAGAACTAAGAAACATAAAACAAGAAAATTAGAACTCTGAAAGTTAAACATCTAAAACATAAGAACTAAGAAACATAAAACAAGAAAATTAGAACTCTGAAAGTTAAACATCTAAAACATAAGAACTAAGAAACATAAAACAAGAAAATTAGAACTCTGAAAGTTAAACATCTAAAACATAAGAACTAAGAAACATAAAACAAGAAAATTAGAACTCTGAAAGTTAAACATCTAAAACATAAGAACTAAGAAACATAAAACAAGAAAATGAGAACTCTGAAAGTTAAACATCTAAAACATTAGAACTAACAAACAAAAAACAAGAAAATTAGAACTCTGAAAGTTAAACATCTTCTTCTTCCTCTATCGTTCTAGGCTAGTTTTTATCATTCTATTGTGATATATAAACAGCCAAACATCAGAACGTAATGTACGTGCACCAACCTTCAGCACCTATTTGAGCACAGTTGCTTATCCTTCGGTGGGGAGTTCGATTTCAGCCAGCTATTGTGTGCGGTTCGTTCTCCGCTAGCCGTTGACTGTCCCCAGCCGTAACCCGCAAGGCAGCGGGTTGCCATTTTCTTTCAGGGCAGCGACCCTTAGACGGCCTGCCCTCTCGGGCTTATGAACGTCATCTGCCCAGCAAAACCGGTCGTTATAATGAACACCTTGGTTTGCCGCCCGTTCAGGTTTGTTTACGGTTTGTTCCGCTAGGCTTTGATTGTCCCCAATCAACTACAAGGCAGCAGTAGTTCCATGCGAGCGGAAACGAGCACTGGATTTACCTCTGCTGGGCTTTCCAGTTGTTCTGCAAATTTTTGTGGGACGTACACCCTCTTGCCTGCCATTCTTGCCGCTGCCGCGCTTGCACTGGTTTTTTTTTCTGCTGGGCTTTCCAGTTGTTCTGCTCATGTGGGTGGGACGCACACCCTCTCGCCTGCCACGCTTGCTGCACTTGCACTGGTTTTGCCTCTGCTGGACTATCCAGTTTTGCTCATGTGGGTGTTACGCACACTCTCATGACTATGCCGCCGCAATGCCTGCCTCGCTTTCCGCTCTTCCGTGTCCATCGATAGGACCCACTATGTCTTTGCTAGCGTGCTTGCTAGCTCTGCCCTGGTGCCTGCTCACCATCTGTTTTTTCCGTGCTCACATTTTTCGTGCCTTCGTATCGTGTTCACATTTGCCTGGGCTGTCACTGTCTATTACTCAACCTGGTCCCCCACCCATGAGATGGGTTCACGGGTTTCGCCACATGTGGTGCCACCCTTGCAACGTCCGTATGCGTGTTCGCTCTGCCCTGGTGCGGAAATGGCAAGGTATGCACCAGGGCAGAGCGAGCACTCATCGCTCTGCACTGGTGCCCACCTCACCATTTCTGTCAATTCCCACTGGGCTGTCCGAATCCGAGGGAACAAAAATCGAGTTTCGCCCCATGATGGCCCACGTGCAACTCAACTCCCAGCATACTCATCGGCTCTAGAGAGGCGGCTCTAGAGCGAGCATGCGCAGACTCCGAATTTCGCCACACCTGACTCAACGTCTCTTTGATGGCTTTGATTCGTGCCCCCATATCTGTGATGGGGGCTTAGACTCTTGACCTATGTGGACCAACGTGCGGTCCAACTCGTCACCCAGCATTCTCATCGGCTCAAGAGAGGAGACTCATGAGAGAGAAAGCGCGGGCTCCGAGTTTCGCCACACACGGTTCTGCTTTTTTCCTTCAAGCTTTTCCCATTGTTCGGGAGAGGCGAGCATTGATAGCCACTCTGGGAGTTCGCTCGTTGAGTTGCGAGCGGATCCTATCAAGCATGACTATCTTTGCATCTCTACTTGCCACAGAGTAGCTCTCCCACAGCACCTGCCTTCTTGACCAGATCGGAACCACCGTCTGTTACCAGGGTCACCATGTGGAGGTGAGAGCAGGGGATTAGAGAGCCATCTCCCTAATCCTGGCGTGCCGCTTTCTTGCGCCTTTGACCCCAAATTAGAAAATTAGAACTCTGAAAGTTAAGCATCTAACAACTTTGAACTAAGATAGAAATCTGACGATACATTTGAACAAAACAATTTTTATACCGTGAATACAGAATGTTTGTATTAGAAACATTTCAAGAAAGACATATAGTAGCCTACTTGAAGCAGTAGAGATAAGAACGGTTATTGCGAGTATTGGTTTTAAGTTATGAAACTAACATAATAGCCCTCTAGTTAGACCTATAGGTGCTCAGTCTCCCTGAACAGATGTCAAATGGTATGCATGTGACAGTTTGAGATACTCCCCACCTTTTCGTTTTAGAAGTAACGATTCAGCCCAGACCCGTATCCCAGTAGCCACTATCCGATTCCACGAAAAGGTGATAACAGTGAGTTTCCCGTTAACTCGGACCCTGGACTTCAGTCCATAGGTCAACATAAAACAAAGGACAAAGAATTAATTCAGAATCCACTCTCCAGAACAAGACGAATCAGGAAGTTAAGGATAGTTGCGGATTTTTTTTGGAAGTAACTAAACCATTGGAGAAGAAGACTACAGAGCAGAGGGCTACAGCAATTGTAGATGATATGTTTGTATATCACTAGGGGATCATTGATAGAGAATCATTGGAAAGTGTAGAGGTGAAGTAAGAGGAGGAATTGAACGCACCCCTTGCCTAGGATCCGTGCAGATAGCATGTATAAGGAAGAAGATAAGAAAGTGCAGGAGAGTCGTGTTATTGTTGTTTTACAATAGACTACATTGAAAGACAACAAATGCAGTGGTTTTGACATTTAATGAGAATGGCATACAACCAACTACCAATAACAGCATACAATAAAAAGAGATCAGGTACTAGAGCCAAGGGAAGAGCAAGAAAATGTGGATAGACAACAATATCAAGACCACGCTAAATAAACACGGATATAACACAACAAGGTCGACTCATCTGACACTGGAACGCAAATTAAAGCTCCTACGCTTAACGACAACTGGGAACAAACAAATCAATCATCCCCCTGGGAAAAGACAATAGACAATTCAGAAATCTAGTTTTTTCCTGCTTGAAATTCTGTTTTTTGTTAAAGTCGGTGGAGGCAAATAAGGCAAAAGAAATGTATAACACGTGCGTTGACGAGGGCTGCATTGAACAGCTCAGATCTAGACTGTCAGCAATACATACCACGATGGCCTGAGGAGAATTGTCAGAATATTTTGTGGAGGATAAAATCAACAAATAATATATTCATTCTCAACGAATGCAATCAGAAGAAACGGAACACAATCATAAAAGGAATACGCTGGAACTGGATAGGACACGTGCTCAGAAGTGTTCCAGATACTTTCAAGAGAACTGCCGTGCCTTCATCACAAGTGAGATGGCATAAAGGAGGGACAGACCAAGACCAACTTACGGAGAACAAAGGAAAGTCTAGTTGCACAGTTTAAATCAGTAATGAGACTTCCTTTAAAGAATCTTTCTATGTTTGATGATCTATTCCAGCTTATCAATGTTAATCATTCTGATACTAAATTGCGAATACAATTCAAGTGTTGTATCAATCCTAACATATGATAGAATTGGAAAATGACTAAAGATATAGAAAGTAAATCAGATGCATTTGAAAGAAAATGTCTGCGAAAGATAATGAAAATAAAATGGAATAAATTCAGGAGAGGGGATGAAATCTGAAAAAGATATCTTGTCAATCACTAATAACAACTTTTATAAGAAAGAGAAAGGCAGAATTGATGCAATTGAGATGTGGATATATAGAAGAATAGGCAGGGTTTCATGAACAGGGAAACAGACAAATAAACAAGTTTTAGGAACACTAGGCATGAAGAAACAACTATTAAGAGAAATAAAATTCAGTCAAATAAATTATTTTGGGCACAAAAAAGGCATAACACTTTGATAAAATCTTTACTAGAAGGGAAAGTTGAAGGACGAAGAGCAAGAGGAAGACCGAGAGATAAGTGGGAGGAAAATTTAAAGAAATGGACATGATACAGTCTGGCAGATTGCAACACCATGGCGAAAGACAGAGGATGCTGGAGATTCATTGCAGCCAACCTTCAATCCGGAGACGGCACCTAATGATGATGATGATAAGAAAGAGAAGATATGTTAGGCTCACTCTGAGAAGAAGTGATCATAGAAACAGTGGCGGCTCGTTGTAATTTTTCTTGATGGGGCCAGACATAAATTTAGGAAAAATCATGGTTTTTGGAGTATTTACTATTATTTGTCAATTCCAAGTAGTCATTCCCCTGTCTATAAAAGAATATATAAGTGGCAATAAATGCAGACTATCCTTGCTTATTCGCTGTGTTCAAGCTATGATTCATTTCTTTCAATTCTTGTTCTATTGTTCTACTCCAGGTCGTTGTGGGTCTTCCACAGTTTTGTTTACCCTCTGATTTCCATCTCAGTGCAGTTTTCATGACATAGTTAGTCCTCACGCGTATCACATGTACTATCCATCTCCAGCGTCTCTTTTGGATGATGGGGCTAATATTCTCTTATTGGCACCGTGGAAACAGTTCTTGATTAGATATAGTATTTGTTCAGAACATGTGTAAGATCTTTCGCAGACAAGATGTGTGGATGATGAAGAGTTTTGACAGAACTTGTACAGTCATTCTCCTGCATTCTGATCTGTATAGTAAAATTGATAGCACACAGCTGCGGTATATGTTAATCTTGGTTCTGATGCTGTAGTGGGCAGATTTTCAGACTGTCTGAAGGTAATACACTTCATGCCGTACTCAATCTGCTTTTAATGTCAGATCCAGCTCCTCTTTTCTGATAAAACTTCCAAGATATGTGAAAACAGTTGTGTTTGGTAGGATTTCATCTTCTAGTTTGACTGGTGTTGGTGTAACGATGTTCAGAGTCATTATTTATGTTTTATTCTGATCTATTTTCAACCCAATCATCTGGTTGCTGCTGCACTGATTAAGTTGGCAAGCATTTTCCTGGAATTCTTTATGGTATGTGATAGAAGCGTTATGTCATCAGTAAAATCTAGGTCTTCATTGAGGAATTTACGATTCCATTTTATACTTCTTGATTTATATTAGTTATTTTAAACATCATCTAATCTAAGGCAACGTTGAATAGTTGGGCTGGCATTACACATCCTTGTCACGTGTCTACTTTCCCAAAACATTTCAGCCCGAAAGTTTCAACACTGTTTCAATTTGCTGTAGCAGCTTTTTATGATGTTTATAAAAAATACAGGGGAATTCCATACCATCTTAAAATACGCCAAACAGTTTCGAGGTGTATGCTATCAAATGTATTTTTGAAGTCAATAAAGTTGAAATAGAGTTTACTTGGCCATTCTGTGCATTGTTCTATGATTTTTCTCATAGCAAATATTTAATCTATACAGCCCCATCCTCTACGAAATTCATCTTGTTCCTTTCTCGTTGTCTTATCTACTGCATCAGTAATGCGGTTTCAGATTATTTTGCTATGATTTTGTTGATGCGGAAAGGAGGGTTATTCTTGGCCAGTTGCTCATAGTTTATAGTTCATATGTTCGGTTTCAACTTCACTGCAACAGGTCACCCGATAATTGCTCCGTTCCTGTGTCAACGAAAATCACACGAAATGCTAACAACTGTCTCCTGACTGTGTGAACTAATTCCAGAATGAAACAGCTGTACCGCCATAAAAAGCAACCTGCACCGCGTAAATGCATATGGCCGTCGCTAAACTGTCAACACAAAATAGTTCATCTCTTGAATTGCAATTCATGTTCAAGGGAACATCAATCACAACAAAATTCAGCTTTGTGCACATGTAATAGCACTGTATACGGCAGACTGAGTCGGTTCGTCATAACCGCTGTTCACCATTTTCTGAATACACACATCAAACGTACGGTTGACACAACAAAATTCAGCTTTGTGCACATGTAATAGCACTGTATAAGGCAGACTGAGTCGGTTCGTCATAACCGCTGTTCACCATTTTCTGAATACACACATCAAACGTACGGTTGACACAGCAAAAAGTATTCCGCGTAACATTCATAGCTCACAGCGCTGCTCAAGCACTAACTCAGTAGCTCGGCAAACGAAACCGGAAAATACCCTACCAAACATGGTGAAAATGCGCTTGCAAACTCATGTCCAGAATCAAACTGTCCTGATTCTGAATGACCCTCCCACATTCCGTCATTGCTGGCCGCCAGTTTTATTTTATGTACCTTTTTTGCAAACATGTAATTTTTTTTATAATGGCCAGTTGTTGTAATTGTATAATAGCCCCCTCTTGGGTATCTGGATGATTACTCCTCTGTTCCAATCATTGGGAGCCCCCTCTTGAGTATCTTGATGATGACTCCTCTGTTTCAAACATCGGGTTTTATTTGCTTATTCCATATATTTGTAAACAATAGTAGTCGTACATTAGCTGAGAGTTATGTGTCTATTTTGAATAATTCAATGTTTAAATTATCACTCCTTGGTGCCTCGCTATTCTTAAGAGATATTATAATGGCTATAATGATCTCATCTTGCATAGGTGTTTCAATGTTTCTAGTTCCTCTTTTTGTTCTGGTATGTCTGCTACTACTATTGGAGGTGATCCGTTGAGCAATTCTTTAAAATATTCTGTCCAGCGTATCTCTTCATCTTTTTCCGTTGTCAATAGTTTTCCATTTTTACCCTTTTATGAGTGTGTCTAAGAGTGAACATTATGTCTCCTCTCTTTGTGATGATGTTAGACTATTAGCTTATTGATGATGTTTATCCAGTTCCTCTCCCACACAATACGTAAGAACATACGGCAGAGAGTCAGACACGGTTGTATTCTGTAATCTTGTCTGAGGTTACAGAAGATCGAGACAAAGAACAATACGATCATGTTATAATCATGGGAAGAGGACAAAGGATAAAGTTGAGAAAATAAGAAAATGTCAACAGTTTTGAACATGTTCCCTGATAACAACAGTTAGAAATGGAAGTAAAAAAATCAAAAGAAAAACTTCTTCGAATTCTCCATATCGACATCTTGTTAAATACTATTTGTGATGTGTATGTGATGTTATGATATGTTACGCAATCGACGTCATGACACATTGGGCATTCCCTTTCGTGCTCTGTCCTACTCTACAGCAGCCATCCCATAGTCCATTTGCTCACTGTACCCTTGAGAAGTTGATTACTATATCATTTCTCTCTACCACGAAGACAACACTGTCTGGCATGTCCAAACTTAACGCCTAATTTTCCAACTCGTTCCAGTGTCTGAGACTTACCCATATTATACATGAGATTTGTATGTGATCCGAGCCTAGAAGTTGTGTCAGTTATGAGCCTACAAGTAGGCCAACACATCCGGTTTCTGCAACGCTTTTTATTTAATAGGTAACTTCCTTAGGCCACTACCTCAGTCGCCTCTTTCGACACGCCCTGTAGGTGGCAGTGGTACTATTCTTTGCTCAACTTGCGGTCCCCAACAACACACGGGCGAAAAGAAGAACAAATTTTGTCTGACACAAAAATGTTTCATGTAAAAATAGTATGGAACTGACAGGAAAACAAAGAGCATTCGGAGTCAAAGCGCATAGGAGCAACGCCTGTCCCAGGATTGGTTAGCTAGCACTAATCAAGATCCTAGCCCACCTCCACGTTGTGACCATGGTAACAGACAACCGACTTGTCTGGCTAAGCAGGTAGGGATCGAGGGGGAGCTACTCTGGTAAAAGTAGTTATGCAGACGTAGTCACGTTGGATGAGATCCACTCGCAACACAGACGAACGGAATCCAAGAGTGACTACTAATGCACATCTCTCCCGGCTAATGGGAAAAGCTGAACGGATAAACATAAAGGGATGAGGGTTGCATCCAGAGAAGAGACGTGGGTCCACACAGGGCGAAACACTGAGCGCAGAGGTGGGAACCCGAATTGAATTCCGAGCGGTGATACCAGAGAAAAAATGTTGGCCCGCGTGGAGCAAAACTTGGGCGCGGAGGTGGGAACCCGAGATGATTTTCACGTGGGCCCACATAGGGCGAACCTCGGAGCCCTTAGGTGGGGACCCGAGTTGAGCTCCGTGTCCGAAAAGGCTAGAGGCATGGTGAATGTGTGCACGGTGAAAACCAATGAACGCGGTGAGCGGGCACCGAAGCAGAGCGAACACGCATGCGGACGATGTACGGGTGGGCCCATCGGTGGGGCAGACGTGCACGGCAAGGATGGTGGAGCGAAGAGGGTGCGTGGAAGGCGTAGGGGTGAGCGGACCACCCAAATGTGCAGAAAAACTGGAAAGACCAGAAGAGGTTTGAATGCAGTGCGCGTTTTCGCTCGCAGGAAACTACTACTGCCTTGTAGTTAGATTGGAGACATTCAAAGGTTAGCAGAGCAAACCGTACACAAAACTGGACAGTATGCAAACCAAGTCCACAAAAATACAGGTAACCTGGGCAGATGACGCTCAGCAACTTGGAAGGGAAGGTAGCTACCCTAAAAGAAAATAGCAACCTGCTGCCTTGCAGGTAGGCTAGGGACAGCCAAAGGCTGACGGAGAGCGAACCCAGGAAACGCTGGCTGAAACCGGACACGTCGCCGAAGGATAAGCACCAGAGCTCCAAATGGCGCTGAATGATGTGACGTAATATAAAGTTCTTGGCAAAGGCTGTTTATATATCACAATAAGAATGTTTATATATCACAATAAGAATATTTATATATCACAATAAGAATGTTTATATATCACAATAAGAATATGTATATATCACAATAAGAATGTTTATATATTACAATAAGAATGTTTATATATCACAATAAGAATGTTTATATATCACAATAAGAATGTTTATATATCACAATAAGAATATTTATATATCACAATAAGAATGTTTATATATTACAATAAGAATGTTTATATATCACAATAAGAATGTTTATATATCACAATAAGAATGTTTATATATTACAATAAGAATGTTTATATATCACAATAAGAATGTTTATATATCACAATAAGAATGTTTATATATCACAATAAGAATATTTATATATCACAATAAGAATGTTTATATATTACAATAAGAATGTTTATATATCACAATAAGAATGTTTATATATCACAATAAGAATGTTTATATATCACAATAAGAATGTTTATATATCACAATAAGAATGTTTATATATCACAATAAGAATATTTATATATCACAATAAGAATGTTTATATATCACAATAAGAATGTTTATATATCACAATAAGAATATTTATATATCACAATAAGAATATTTATATATCACAATAAGAATGTTTATATATCACAATAAGAATGGTCAAAATTACCCACAAAAACGATCGACAAGAAGAAGAAGAAGAAAGAGCATTCATATTCCCAGTGACAATGTATGGGTGTACAACATGGACATATAACAATGCATATATATGTACTTGAGTAAATAACATACAGTAAACGTCCCACACAAAATGTTTGCTTGTAGAAAAAGTTGCCAGAAATACTACCCCAAATAAAAATACTAACCCAAGCCAAGATATACAATTTAAAACGTGATCATGTAAGATACACTATCTAACTCAAACATCTGTACATTGTCAATAATATTTTCAAATACAACATCAATAGTTCAGATTCAAATATATTGATAATATTCTTGTCTTTATTATTATCTTCCTCTATGTTTGCCCATCCCAGGTTTCATAACGAAATTAAAATGAATAAATAATGCATTCATTAATCAATCTTACTAAAAGTTGGAAAACTTTGTAATTTGGAAGAGCTCTCTAGCAAAATTGCAAAGCTTGGAACAATCTATGATAAACTTTCTAGTTCATTTTCTCGATTGTTCTTCAAACAATATCATATTTAAAAATGTCCTCGGTTGTTCAGCAACTAGATAGTATCTCGTCCTGAGATTTTAAGCAATTGACCTTTTCCCGTTTATATTGATAATAGCCCATCCAGTTGTTCCAGAGAGTTGTTGAATGTTCTCCACACAAAATAAAATGTTGTGAAAACTGATGAAGTTGAACAGATACTTGATAGCGTCTCTTCAGGTAATTCATGTGCGCTGAACTTTTCCGGATCATTTTGGTAATTTATTTTATTTATTTTATTTATTTGCCATTTTATTTATTTGTTTAATTTTTATTGAAATCATACTAAAAATTATGATTGCGAAGATCGATAACTTCTGACCAACATTTGTATTAATTATCTCCCTTTGAAAATAAATAATGCACAAATTATAATTAAGATTTGGTTGCTCTTAAAGAAAGCACATGTATGTCTTGGTGTGGCAGGATATAACATGCCTATGTCTGGGTGTAATATAACGTATCAGTGTTTTAATGTGTTATAATATAACACAATATAGAACGCTTTGATGTCTGTAAGAGAATATGTGAGTGTTTTGATGTTTCATTAAAACATATGTGGGTATATATATGTCGTTTTATATAGAGTATATGAGTGTTTTGATGTTATATGTGTGGGAGTTGAATATGTTGCTATGAATAATCATAAATGCGCTAGTGTCTTAATGTTGTATGTGTGGAGTTGAATGTTGCATGAAAACTGCGCTAGTGTCTTAATGTTGTATGTGTGGGAGTTGAATGTTGCATGAAAGACTGCGCTAGTGTCTTAATGGTGTATGTGTGGGAGTTCAATGTTGCATGAATAACTGCGCTAGTGTCTTAATGTTGTATGTGTGGGAGTTGAATGTTGCATGAATAACTGCGCTAGTGTCTTAATGTTGTATGTGTGGGAGTTGAATGTTGCATGAAAGACTGCGCTAGTGTCTTAATGTTGTATGTGTGGGAGTTGAATGTTGCATGAAAGACTGCGCTAGTGTCTTAATGGTGTATGTGTGGGAGTTCAATGTTGCATGATAAACTATGTTAGTGTTGTGATGTTGTATGTGAGTGTCTTAATTTTGTTTAAACTAATATGTTAGTTACATGATGGTATATGTGAGTAGCTTTATGTTGTATGATGGTGTATGTGAGTACCTTTATGTTGTATGGTGGTGTATGTTGATGGTGTATGTGAGTACCTTTATGTTGTATGGTGGTGTATGTTGATGGTGTATGTGAGTACCTTTATGTTGTATGATGGTGTATGTGAGTACCTTTATGTTGTATGATGGTGTATGGGAGTACCTATATGTTGTATGATGGTGTATGTGAGTACCTATATGTTGTATGATGGTGTATGTGAGTACCTATATGTTGTATGATGGTGTATGTGAGTACATATATGTTGTATGATGGTGTATGTGAGTACCTATATGTTGTATGATGGTGTATGTGAGTACCTTTATGTTGTATGATGGTGTATGTGAGTACCTTTATGTTGTATGATGGTGTATGTGAGTACCTTTATGTTGTATGATGGTGTATGTGAGTACCTTCATGTTGTATGATGGTGTATGTGAGTACCTATATGTTGTATGATGGTGTATGTGAGTACCTATATGTTGAATGATGGTGTATGTGAGTACCTTCATGTTGTATGATGGTGTATGTGAGTACCTATATGTTGTATGATGGTGTATATGAGCACCTTTATGTTGTATGATGGTGTATGTGAGTGTCTTAATGGTGTTTGATGGTGTATGTGAGTGTCTTAATGTTATATGAATAACTATGTTAGTTACAGGATGGCGAATGTGAAGGATTCGAATATTGTAGGATAAGACGTTTGGGAAATGTTTCTCGAATCAGCCAGAAACTTCCACATCGATAAAAGAAACGACTCCCTCTAGTTGTTGGCCATGTTGTAACCTCTAGTTGTTGGCCATGTTGTAACCTCTAGTTGTTGGCCATGTTGTAAACGTTGTATGAACAACTTGATCATAACGTCAACTACAGCAAAGTACACTTAAAGAACTTTTGGAAAAACATGATTGCAATGTATAAATCTTGTGTTAGTGATCTACGTTTAGTTCTTCGCTGTTCTAGAATCTTCAGTTAGAGATTTTAAAATAATTTGAGAGAAATCAGTTGTAGTGAGATAATAGTGATGTTGTTTGAACGTCAATACATTTACTTAAAACACAATCACGTTCAATCTCAATCTCTCTCTCTTTCTCTCTTTTTCTCTCTCTCTTTCTCTCTTTCTCTCCCTATCTCTTTTTCTCTCCCTCTCTCTGTGTGTATATGTGTGTGGGTGTGTATGTGTCTCTTCCACCCTCTCACTGTTTTCCTCACTCTCGCTCTGTCTCTCTTCCGCCCTCTCACTCCTTTCCTCATACTCCCTTTGTGTGTGTGTGTGTGTGTGTCTTCCACCCTCTCACTGCTTGCCACACACACACTCTCTCTCTCTCTGCCTCTCTTCCACCCTTTCACTGCTTTTCTCACTCTCTCTCTCTGTGTCTCTCTTCCGCCCTCTCACACCTTTCCTCTCTCTCTCTCTCTCTCTCTCTCACTCTCTCTCTCTCTCACTCTCTCTGTCGCTCGATCACTGTATACATTTCTTGAATTATTGATTGTGCTTGTGTAGGAGTTTCGAGAGTGATTTTGAGTGAGAGTTTGTAATGAGTATGTCTGCAACGTGTGGGGTGTATGTAGGTAAGCGTGCCTTTAAGTGAAGGTATGTGGGATCGAGGTGTGGATGTATGTGTGTGAGATGTATGTCTGTGAGTGCGATGTATACGTATGTGTGTGTGTGTGTGTCTACTGTGTATTTGTCTGCGTGTTTGTGAAATGTGCATAGCTGTGAGTGAGTGTTTGTATCTGTGATTTGTGGGTGAGCTCTCGTGGATATGTGCGATGTATACTTCTATGTGTGTGTGTGTGTGTGTGATGTCTACGTGTGGGATATGCCTGTATCTGTGTTCTGTGTGAGTGATGTTTGTGGACGGTGTGGGTAGCTGTATGTTGTGTGAGTAATGAATGTGGCCCGTTTCTGTATCTGTGTACTGTGTGAGTGATCAATGTGGGCTGTGTGCGTATCTGTGTTCTGTGTGAGTGATTAATGTAGGTTGTGTGTGTATCTGTAACTGTAATGTGTATACGTTTTTTTATGTGTGTGCTATGTGTGCGCGTCTGTGTGTGTAATTAGTTCGTGTCTGTTTGGATGTGTGTGATATGTCGGCATGTGTTCGCATGCGATGTAGTTATGACTTTGTTTCTGTGTGTATAATTTGTACATGCCTATATGTAATTAGTGTGTTCGTCTCAGTGTGATATGTGTTTGTGTGTATATGTGATGTGCACCGGACTGTTTGTAAACGATATGCGCGGGTCTATATGTGTCTATGTTTATGCGATATGGACGTGCTTGTCTATTTGATGTGTGAATGCATGTAAGAATGTTTGTGTGTGTGTATGTTCGATGTGTGAATATGCTGGTCTGTGTGTGTACAGTGTGTGGGTGTGTAGTGTGTATGTGTGCACTTATGGATAGGTGGTATGTGGATATGTATTTGTATGAAAGGTGTGTGAATGTGCGTACTAGTGTTCAAAATACGGTGCAGTTCGTGTCTGTGTGTATGAATTTTGAATGTGCTTACGTGATTTTGCCGTGTGTGTTTTGAAGTTTCGTGTGTGGTTTTGTGGTATGTGTTTGGAAGTTTCTTTTGTGGTTTTATGGTATGTGCTTGAAGCGCTTATGTAGTTTTGGGGTATGTGTTTGGAAGTTTCTTTTGTGGTTTTATGGTATGTGCTTGAAGCGCTTATGTAGTTTTGGGGTATGTGTTTTCGTGTGCGTGTATATGCGTATGTGTGTTTGAGAAGTGCGTGCCCGATTACGTGACGAATATATGTGTATCTTTGAGTGTGTTATGTGTAGGTTTATGAACATATTATGTATGGGTGAGCATGTCTTCGTGTGTCAGTTTTGAGTATGACTCTGAATACTTGCTGAGCTGATGAATGTTTTGCTATCGACGTATGTGTATATGTGAATGAGTAATTAGTGTTGTAATGTGCTTGTCTTTGTTTCTTATGTTTACATATGCGTGACTAGGCGTACATCTGCGTGACTAGGTGTTGCATCTGCGTGATTATATGTACATCTGCGTGAGTCGGTGTGTATCTGCGTGACTTAGGTGTACATCTGCGTGACTAGTTGTGCATATGCGTGACTATGTGTACATTTGCATGACTAGGTGTTCATCTGCGTGATTGGGTGTGCGTGTATGTGACTAGGTGTACGTCTGCGTGACTAGGTGTGCGTCTGCGTGACTATGTGTGCGACTACGCGACTATGTCTACGTCTGCATGACTGTGTGTGCATCTGCGTAACAAGATGTGCTTCTGCATGACTATGTGTTCGTCTGCGTGACTATGTGTGCGTGTGTGTGACTAGGGGTACGTCTGCATGACTGTGTGTGCGTCTGCGTGACTAGGTGTACATCTGTTGGACTAGGTGTGCGTGTGTGTGACTAGGGGTACGTCTGCGTGATTAGGTGTACGTCTGCGTGACTAGGTGTGAGTTCACGATACAGAAGCAAGATATAGATAATAAATGTGAGTTCACGATACAGAAGCAAGATATAGATAATAAATGTGAGTTCACGATACAGAAGTAAGATATATATATAATAAATGTGAGTTCACGATACAGAAGTAAGATATAGATAATAAATGTGAGTTCACGATACAGAAGTAAGATATAGATAATAAATGTGAGTTCACGATACAGAAGTAAGATATAGATAATAAATGTGAGTTCACGATACAGAAGTAAGATATATATAATAAATGTGAGTTCACGATACAGAAGTAAGATATAGATAATAAATGTGAGTTCACGATACAGAAGCAAGATATAGATAATAAATGTGAGTTCACGATACAGAAGTAAGATATAGATAATAAATGTGAGTTCACGATACAGAAGTAAGATATAGATAATAAATGTGAGTTCACGATACAGAAGTAAGATATAGATAATAAATGTTGCGACCGTGTGTTGCCGGGGCTCTCAAAGAGGAGGAAAGAATAGTAAGACTGCGGTCTACAGAGCATGTCATGAGAGACGACTGAAGTGGGAGCTTATGGAAGTTATCTTAGTAAATAAATAGCGTCGCAGAAATCGGATGTGCATGTCTCATTCTGAAACTTGTAGATGCATAACTGGCACAAAGTACAATCGTTCTTGAGTTCAGATAACATACAAATCACAAAGAGTGGTTAACGAGTGGTCAATGTGGAGCGTTCAAAGAAGAAGACATAAATGTTAACAATAAAAATACGTTAAATGATATGTGCACACATTCTCAAAATTGTATCATTTCAATATATGAGGAAGTTATGTTTGCAATTTGTTGTTTTCTGTACCAGACTGTTGAGTTTGTACTCTTCCCTGTACCAGACAGCAGACGTTGTACTCTCCCATGTACCAGACTGTTGAATTTGTACTCTTCCCTGTACCAGACAGCAGACTTTGTACTCTCCCATGTACCAGACTGTTGAATTTGTACTCTTCCCTGTACCAGACAGCAGACTTTGTACTCTCCCATGTACCAGACAGCAGACTTTGTACTCTCCCATGTACCAGACAGCAGACTTTGTACTCTCCAATGTACCAGACAGCAGACTTTTACACTCTCCCATGTACCAGACAACAGACTTGTATCTCTCCATGTACCAGACAGAGACTTTACGACTCTCCCATGTACCAGACAGCAGACTTTGTACTTTCCCATGTACCAGACAGCAGACTTGTACTCTCCATGTACCAGACAGCAGACTTTGTACTCTCCAATGTACCAGACAGCAGACTTTGTACTTTGTACTCTCCCATGTACCAGACAACAGACGTTGTACTCTTCCATGTACCAGACAGCAGACTTGTTTGTACCTCATGTCAGACAGACTTGTACTCTCCCATGTACCAGACAGCAGACGTTGTACTTCCCATGTACCAGACAGCAGACTTGTACTCTCCATGTACCAGACAGCAGACTTGTACTCTCCCATGTACCAGACAGCAGACTTTGTACTTTGTACTCTCCCATGTACCAGACAACAGACGTTGTACTCTCCCATGTACCAGACAGCAGACTTTGTACTTTGTACTCTCCCATGTACCAGACAGCAGACTTTGTACTCTCCAATGTACCAGACAGCAGACTTTGTACTTTGTACTCTCCCATGTACCAGACAGCAGACTTTGTACTCTCCCATGTACCAGACAGCAGACTTTGTACTCTCCCATGTACTAGACAACAGACGTTGTACTCTCCCATGTACCAGACAGCAGACTTTGTACTTTGTACTCTCCCATGTACCAGACAGCAGACTTTGTACTCTCCCATGTACCAGACAGCAGACTTTGTACTCTCCCATGTACCAGACAGCAGACTTTGTACTTCCATGTACCAGGCAACAGACTTTGTACTCTCCATGTTCCAGACAACATACTTTGTACTCTCACATGTACCAGACAATAGACTTTGTACTTTGTACTCTCCCATGTACCAGACAACAGACTTTGTACTCTCCCATGTACCAGACAGCAGACTTTGTACTCTCCCATGTACCAGACAGCAGACTTTGTACTCTCCCATGTACCAGACAACAGACTTTGTACTCTCCCATGTTCCAGACAGCAGACTTTGTACTCTCCCATGTACCAGACAGTAGACTTTGTACCTTCCTGTACCAGACTGTAGACTGTTTACTTACCTGTACTATGCAGTACTTTTACTCTTCCCTGTATCAGACTAGAGTTTGTACACTTCCCTGTACCAGACAGTGGAGTTTGTACTCTTCCGTGTCCCAGCCAGTTTAGTCGGTACTGTTTCTTGTACCAGACAGTACAGTTTGTACTCTTCCCTGTACTAGACACTGGACTGTGTACACTTCCCTGTACCAGCCAGTAGAGTGCACTTTCTCCTGTCCAAACAGTGAGTTTGTAATCTCCATTGTACCAGACTGTAGACGTTGTAATCTCCCCTGTACAACACTGTAGCCTTTGTAATCTTCCTTGTACCAAACAGTGAAGTTTGTAATCTCCCCTGTACCACACTGTAGACTTTGTAACTCTCCCTGTACCAAACAGTGGAGTTTGTAATCTCCCTGTTCAGACATGAGTTAGCACTTTGTGTTCCCTGTACCAGACAGAGAATTTTGTAATTTCCACACTACTGTAGATATTTCTTCCACTCTACTGTAGATATTTCTTCCACACTACTGTAGATATTTCTTCTGAAACTCTTTCTGAGGGGAGACTTCTAGCTTTTCTCTAAATCTCCAATTATGTAAACTAGCAGTGAGTGCATTGTCTAGGTGTGTACTGTCTTCTACTGGAAGAAGAACATTGTCGTTACTCTCATACAACATGTGTCATGCTGAAGATGAGGATTGATTCCTTCCCAAGATAAACCTTCACCTAGTGTCACTACCTCAGGTAGCATGATTATCTTTTCTTTGATAACAGATGAGCTGTTTCTGTCGTTTCTCGCTTGTTGTGTTGTTGTTTGCGTTTGTTCTTCTGCCAATTTTAACATGTTTATTGTGACATATAATTGATCTTTGACAAGAACGTATTTTAACATGCTTATTGTGACATATAATTGATCTTTGACAAGAACGTATTTTTACATGCTTATTGTGACATATAATTGATCTTGACAGAACTATTTTTACAGCTATTGTACATATATTGATCTTGACAAGAACGTATTTTTACATGCTTATTGTGACATATAATTGATCTTTGACAAGAACGTATTTTTACATGCTTATTGTGACATATAATTGATCTTTGACAAGAACGTATTTTTACATGCTTATTGTGACATATAATTGATCTTTGACAAGAACGTATTTTTACATGCTTATTGTGACATATAATTGATCTTTGACAAGAACGTATTTTAACATGCTTATTGTGACATATAATTGATCTTTGACAGAACGTATTTTACATGCTTATTGTGACATATAATTGATCTTTGACAAGAACGTATTTTAACATTCTTATAGACATATAATTGATCTTTGACAAGAACGTATTTTAACATGCTTATTGTGACATATAATTGATCTTTGACAAGAACGTATTTTTACATGCTTATTGTGACATATAATTGATCTTTGACAAGAACGTATTTTAACATGCTTATTGTGACATATAATTGATCTTTGACAAGAACGTATTTTAACATTCTTATTGTGACATATAATTGATCTTTGACAAGAACGTATTTTTACATGCTTATTGTGACATATAATTGATCTTTGACAAGAACGTATTTTAACATGCTTATTGTGACATATAATTGATCTTTGACAAGAACGTATTTTTACATGCTTATTGTGACATATAATTGATCTTTGACAAGAACGTATTTTTACATGCTTATTGTGACATATAATTGATCTTTGACAAGAACGTATTTTTACATGCTTATTGTGACATATAATTGATCTTTGACAAGAACGTATTTTTACATGCTTATTGTGACATATAATTGATCTTTGACAAGAACGTATTTTTACATGCTTATTGTGACATATAATTGATCTTTGACAAGAACGTATTTTTACATGCTTATTGTGACATATAATTGATCTTTGACAAGAACGTATTTTAACATGCTTATTGTGACATATAATTGATCTTTGACAAGAACGTATTTTTACATGCTTATTGTGACATATAATTGATCTTTGACAAGAACGTATTTTAACATTCTTATTGTGACATATAATTGATCTTTGACAAGAACGTATTTTAACATGCTTATTGTGACATATAATTGATCTTTGACAAGAACGTATTTTTACATGCTTATTGTGACATATAATTGATCTTTGACAAGAACGTATTTTAACATGCTTATTGTGACATATAATTGATCTTTGACAAGAACGTATTTTAACATTCTTATTGTGACATATAATTGATCTTTGACAAGAACGTATTTTTACATGCTTATTGTGACATATAATTGATCTTTGACAAGAACGTATTTTTACATGCTTATTGTGACATATAATTGATCTTTGACAAGAACGTATTTTTACATGCGTATTGTGACATATAATTGATCTTTGACAAGAACGTATTTTTACATGCTTATTGTGACATATAATTGATCTTTGACAAGAACGTATTTTTACATGCTTATTGTGACATATAATTGATCTTTGACAAGAACGTATTTTAACATGCTTATTGTGACATATAATTGATCTTTGACAAGAACGTATTTTTACATGCTTATTGTGACATATAATTGATCTTTGACAAGAACGTATTTTAACATTCTTATTGTGACATATTGATCTTGACAAGAACGTATTTAACATGCTTATTGTGACATATAATGATCTTTGACAAGAACGTATTTTACATGCTTATTGTACATATAATTGATCTTTGACAAGAACGTATTTTACATGCTATTGTGACATATAATTGATCTTTGACAAGAACGTATTTTAACATTCTTATTGTGACATATAATTGATCTTTGACAAGAACGTATTTTAACATGCTTATTGTGACATATAATTGATCTTTGACAAGAACGTATTTTAACATGCTTATTGTGACATATAATTGATCTTTGACAAGAACGTATTTTAACATGCTTATTGTGACATATAATTGATCTTTGACAAGAACGTATTTTTACATGCTTATTGTGACATATAATTGATCTTTGACAAGAACGTATTTTAACATTCTTATTGTGACATATAATTGATCTTTGACAAGAACGTATTTTAACATGCTTATTGTGACATATAATTGATCTTTGACAAGAACGTATTTTTACATGCTTATTGTGACATATAATTGATCTTTGACAAGAACGTATTTTTACATGCTTATTGTGACATATAATTGATCTTTGACAAGAACGTATTTTAACATTCTTATTGTGACATATAATTGATCTTTGACAAGAACGTATTTTTACATGCTTATTGTGACATATAATTGATCTTTGACAAGAACGTATTTTTACATGCTTATTGTGACATATAATTGATCTTTGACAAGAACGTATTTTTACATGCGTATTGTGACATATAATTGATCTTTGACAAGAACGTATTTTAACATGCTTATTGTGACATATAATTGATCTTTGACAAGAACGTATTTTTACATGCTTATTGTGACATATAATTGATCTTTGACAAGAACGTATTTTAACATGCTTATTGTGACATATAATTGATCTTTGACAAGAACGTATTTTTACATGCTTATTGTGACATATAATTGATCTTTGACAAGAACGTATTTTAACATTCTTATTGTGACATATAATTGATCTTTGACAAGAACGTATTTTAACATGCTTATTGTGACATATAATTGATCTTTGACAAGAACGTATTTTTACATGCTTATTGTGACATATAATTGATCTTTGACAAGAACGTATTTTAACATTCTTATTGTGACATATAATTGATCTTTGACAAGAACGTATTTTAACATGCTTATTGTGACATATAATTGATCTTTGACAAGAACGTATTTTAACATGCTTATTGTGACATATAATTGATCTTTGACAAGAACGTATTTTTACATGCTTATTGTGACATATAATTGATCTTTGACAAGAACGTATTTTTACATGCTTATTGTGACATATAATTGATCTTTGACAAGAACGTATTTTAACATGCTTATTGTGACATATAATTGATCTTTGACAAGAACGTATTTTTACATGCTTATTGTGACATATAATTGATCTTTGACAAGAACGTATTTTTACATGCTTATTGTGACATATAATTGATCTTTGACAAGAACGTATTTTAACATTCTTATTGTGACATATAATTGATCTTTGACAAGAACGTATTTTAACATGCTTATTGTGACATATAATTGATCTTTGACAAGAACGTATTTTAACATGCTTATTGTGACATATAATTGATCTTTGACAAGAACGTATTTTTACATGCTTATTGTGACATATAATTGATCTTTGACAAGAACGTATTTTTACATGCTTATTGTGACATATAATTGATCTTTGACAAGAACGTATTTTAACATGCTTATTGTGACATATAATTGATCTTTGACAAGAACGTATTTTAACATGCTTATTGTGACAAATAATTGATCTTTGACAAGAACGTATTTTTACATGCTTATTGTGACATATAATTGATCTTTGACAAGAACGTATTTTTACATGCTTATTGTGACATATAATTGATCTTTGACAAGAACGTATTTTAACATGCTTATTGTGACATATAATTGATCTTTGACAAGAACGTATTTTAACATGCTTATTGTGACATATAATTGATCTTTGACAAGAACGTATTTTTACGTTGTGCAATTATGCGCCTATGGTGGCTAGGTCGACACATCCGGTTTCAGTCAGCATTTTATTTACTAGGGTAGCTTACTTTTAGAACGATCCGTTGTGCCGTATAGTTTGGCTTGGATCTACGCCTTTACGATTATCTTTTTGCCGTATATTTCGGCTTTATGATCTACACCAAAGAGCCGTGCAGCCTTTCTGACTATGTTCGGATTAGGAACATTTCTCAGTTTTTTGGGGTACATAAGCTTTCCAGGGACGGTGTCTTACTCGTATAACACACCGTGAAAAGTATCGACCTTCGCCAATGTTTGGATTTGGACAGTCTGTCAAATTATTACATTGTCGGCCTTACTTTTCTGTCCACTTTGAGTTTAGCCCGGAGTAGGAACATTCTCAACCTTTTCGAGTCGCGTGTCGGCACTTGGCAATTTGCAGTTACTACTCTGCATTTTCTATGGCACTGGAAAACACTGGACTGGGGCCACGCACAAATAATATAGAGCGTTGTTTCATTAGGCACCATCAGCGCAACTTAGATTTTGCGCTCGCCAAATATCACCCGCTCGGGTTTTCCCGGGTATGCTAGTTTTCTTCTTCTGCTTTGCGTTCGTTCTTTACCACCAATTTTAATCATTCTTTGTGATATATTTGATCTCTGCCAAGAATGTGTATACGTTGCACATTGGTGTAGTAGGCCCCTAAACGCATAAACTTCTACACGTTTAGGACATGTGCATCCGATTTCAGCAAAATCTCCTGTGTCGCCTCTTACGGGGATCGGGAGAGAGAGAGAGCGAGAGAGTCGCCTCTTACGACATGCGTGGCAGGCAACAGTGGTTCTATTCTGCACATCCTAAACTTGGGCTCCGACAACCACTCGGGAGGATGTTAATTCTGAGAGCAACAGTACCGTGCCCTGTTATTTCATGGAAGGCAGTTTCGTTAGACGCTAAAACGCAACTTTAGGACTTTGCGCTTTTCCACCTTTATCCAATAGATTTATCTGCGCTTGGCCTCTTGTACGGAATTCACCGCAATCTTTCCATGTGTCGTCGCAATACGTTACAGTGTTTTCAGAGACACTTGCCGACATCTTTGATTTGTTACGCATCGTTCTCATTGATTCTTACCCCACAGCTGGCAAGTTATTTGCGGCCATTTACTCCGGGGAGTTGGGATTCGTTCACAGACGACTCGTACACTACTGTTTCTTACGTGTCAGCATCTATTTGGGCAACTTTTCATCGGACATTGGCCGGGAGAGGCGTGTGGATTCAACAGTCACTCTGAGATTCTTTCCGTCCGTGTTGCGAGCCTGATCTCATAGGACGTGACTGTGTCTGCATCCCTACTTGAACCAGAGTAACTCTCCCTCGATCCTTACCCACATAGCGAGACAAGATCGGTTGTCTGTTACCAGGGTCACCACATAGAGGTGGGGTAGGATCTTGATTAGTGCCAGCTCACAAATCCTGGCGCGGCGTTGTCCCTATGAGCCTTTGACCCCGTCTCTCGTTTATGTGAACCAATGTCTTAGTATATCCAAGGTCATGTTCATGGCAATGGTTTCTCTAGCTTAACTTCAGCCGTCCTTGCACCACAGACATCCTCAAATAATGTTATTATGTTGTGTGGTTTTCCCCAGATATTTTGCTCTGGTCGACCATTGCTACAGTCCGTTTCATCAGTCGCAGTAACATCACTGCAGCCTTCCAAGGGACGAAACGTCAAAGAATTTCTGAGACGGAAAGGAAACAATATGTCCAAGAGGATACAGAGATCAACATCCCTGCTGTCAGTTCCTATATTTTGTGTTCCATATGACATAGGATATAATGCGCTAGAATAGGATTGTGACCTCACTCTAGAGTTTTTACAACAGACAAGTCTATCTGTTGCCATCGTTTCTTCAGAGAAGCCAGTGTTATTACGTTAAGATTTAACAACTAATTCTCTCTCGCTCTCTCTCTCTCTCTCTATCTATCTATCTCTTTCTCTCTATCTCTTTCTCTCTATCTCTCTCCTCTATCTCTATCTCTGACCAGCAGGGAACTTTATGCTCTTGTAATAAGGACAATTGTTTAGTCTGCTCAAACTAATTACAGAATATGTGCTGTTCTATGACTAGAAAATATGATCTATAACCAGGAATATAACAAACACAAAGATTCACCAACAGATATCGCCATCGCTTACTTCTTGTCATAAGCTTAAGAAATAATAACAAAACCAGACGCGTGGAAGAGAACAAAAAAGTAAATAGCATAATTATTTTTTAAATACAAAGCGTTGAGATATGGCACACCTCTCCATGAAACAATGCTGCAATTTAACAGAATATATGCACTGTGTTGAATTCTCCACAGGAACGTCGTGGGTAATACTCCAGAACTACTGGTGATGTGAAACAGTCGCAAACTTAGATTCTTCTGTTAATTGGAGAGTCCTACACTTGTAGCTTTATATTCTCATGTTAATTTGTGAGAATTAACTGCCATAAATTTACGTATTACTATTAAGTTTGCAATTGTATGTTCTTCTGTTAATTGGAGAGTCTTACACTTTCAGTTGTTTGTTCTTCTGTTAATTGAGAGTCTTACACTTTCAGTTGTTTGTTCTTCTGTTAATATTGTCAAACTTGAATCAATCTTACTTTTTTTTATTAACTTATAGAAAGCCACACACTCTTATGTTAGTTTATTTATTGGCTAGAAGTGTACATACATTCTTATTGTATTTCAATTATTGCTCAGAAGTGATGCAATCTTTTCTTATTTTACTTTATAACTTAGGAATGAAACATTTTGAAGATATTCTATTTGTTGCTGATAACTGACGCAATTTTATATCCTTTTATTAACTCTTGAGGGGTGACGCGATTTTATAGCAATTTTATATCCTTTTATTAATTGCTGAAAATCAAATCAGTTTTATGTTATTTTATTTATTGTGAAGAGTGACGCAATATAACGGTTATTCTCTCTACTGCTGAATAAGTATGCAGTCTTAGGTTATTCAGTTTAATATATGAACAAATACAGTTTTCTTTTGCATACAAACGACAGATTTGACATGTTCAACAAACATATTGATAATTCTGCAACTCATTCATGTGTGTAGTCTAAGAGATTCATTCTGATAACCGTATTTGAATATTGTCTGAAGAACTTCATTTTAAAACTCATTTCTGTTCATAGTCGGAAGAACTTTATTCTGAGGTCATGCATATACTTGGTATAAAGGACATTCTGATTATCATATGTCTACGTAGTCTGAAGAACTTCATTCTTAGACCCATTCCTTTTCGTTGTCTAAAACACTATATTCTGAGACTTATGTCTGTGCACAGTCTGAAATCTATTCTCAAACTGGCACGTGTCCGTAGTCTGAAGAAAATCATTTTGAGACGAATGCCTTTTCGTAATCTGAAGAATTTAATTCTGAGAGGAATGCCTTTTCGTAATCTTAGAAACTATATTCTGAGAGGATTATCTTTTCGTAATATGAGAAACTATATTCTGAGAGGATTGCCTTTTCGTAATCTGAATAACTTCATTCTGAGACGAATGCCTTTTCGTAATCTGAGAAACGTTAATCTGAGAGAAATGCATGTTCACAGGTCTTCTTCTTTCGAACATTCTTCACGGCCAATTTTATCATTCCTTTTGTGATGTATAATTGGTCCTTTGACAAGAACGGAGTGATCTACGTCGGGTCGATTGTGCGACCATGGTGCCTAGGCTCGCCCATTCGGTTTCAGCCAGCTTTTGATTTACTAGGGTGCGCTTTCAATAGGGTACGAACCTTTCTGCCAACTATGTCGGCCCAGATCTTCGTTTTTTCGATCAGGTTTGCCGTATATTTGGACTTTATGATCTACTCCAAGACAGTGAGTTACGCTGCTATGCCCTTTATGACTGTGAGGTCGTTCCGGATTAGAAACATTTCACGGGGCTTTAAAACTTGTCCTCGGACGGCGTCTTACTCAAATAAAACACTGTGTAAAGTATCGGCCTTCGCCAATGTTCGGATCCGGACAGCCTGTCAGATCTTTACATTGTCAACCTTACTTTACCGTTCACTTTTGAGTTTGATCAGGAGTAGGAACATTCTCAGCTTTTCTAGACGCGTGTCGGTACGTGGCAATTTGCAGTTAGCTTCGGAAAACACTGGCCTGGGGCCAAGCACAAACATTGTAGATGGTCGTTTCAATTGGAGCTAGCAACGCAACTGACGATTTTGCGCTCACCACCATCACCCGCCCCAGTTCTTCCGGGGATGTTAGTTGTGACTGCAATAGTACCTTGCCCGGTTGGTCTAAGGCTGGCAATTCCGTTAGGCATCACCGACGTCAGTTCTTCCGAGAATGTTAATTGTTATCTCAACAGTACCTTGCACGGTTTTCCCAGGGAGGGTAGTTTCGTTATACACTAAACGCAACTTTATGTTTTGCGCTCGGCAAATCTTGCCCAGCACATGTATCTGCACCAATCGATGCGGAGTCAGCTGCAAACCGACACGAGGGTAGACTTTTATTCGTTACGCATCTGACTTATTTATTCTTGCCCCGAGCTGGCAATGTTTGCCCCCTATGTAGTCACTTGTTTCGTAACTGGATGCACCTCTCATCCTTTCATGTTTACTAGTCTCCCATCGGCAGAGAAACTATTAATTTGCAGTGGGACCATTGACTTACACGTCGAGCTTGTGTATGGAGTCTCCTGCTCCGGAGATGGTGATAGCGATTTGTGTTCGGCCCTTACTCCGGGGGAGTAGGGCTTATATCAGAGACGTTTCGCTGCTGTTTCTTTTTATTCGGGAACTTCAGCAATATTTTGTTGGACGTCGGCCCAGGACGTCGGTCAGGAGATTCGTGCATTTTGTTCGTATGGACCTGCATTTCTTTTTCGTACTTGCACTGCTACCACTACCACTATCACTACCAGTAGTTATCCCCGATCCCTGCCCCCATTAGCCAGACCGGAACCAAAGTCAGTTTCCAGGGTCACCACGTGGAGGTAGGGGACAGGGTCATGATTAGTGCCGCCTCACTAATCCTGGCACACCACCTCAAGCTCCTTTGACCCCGTTCACAGTCTGAAAAACTTCATTCAGATATTTGTGTCTGTGGGAAGTTTGAAAATCTTGACTTTTCTAAGTTTATGTAGTCATTTGAGTGATTTCTATTTTTTATTAAAATTCTAAACTGAATTAGATTTCTTTATTATGTCTATGTGCGTGTGTATGTTATGTATGTCAGTATTCTCGAGTAGATGTATGTATGTATGCATGTATGACCGCATGTGTATTAGTATGGAATACTGTAAGTCTGCATGTATTTATATGTGATATGTATACTGCCTGCAAGACTGTATATGTGTATACGTTCCTGTATGAACGTACGTACGTACATATTTATGTATGTATGTATGTTATGTATTTATGTGTATGTATGTATGTATGTGTGTAGGTATGTATGTATGTATTTATGCATGTATGTATGTTAGTGCGTATATATGTATTACTGTATGTATGTATTTATATACGTAACATTATATCTGTGTATGTATGTATGTAACATTGTATCTGTGTATCTATCACTGAAGGACTGACCAGTATGTATCTATCATTGAAGGACTGACCAGTATATATCTATCGCTGAAGCACTGACCAGTATATATCTATCCCTGAAGGACTGACCAGTATGTATCTATCCCTGAAGGACTGACCAGTATATATCTATCCCTGAAGGACTGACCAGTATGTATCTATCATTGAAGGACTGACCAGTATATATCTATCCCTGTAGGACTGACCAGTATATATCTATCATTGGAACAGTGTATTATCCCTGAAGACCAGTATGTATCTATCCCTGAAGGACTGACCAGTATATATCTATCATTGAAGGACTGACCAGTATGTATCTATCCCTGAAGGACTGACCAGTATATATCTATCATTGAAGGACTGACCAGTATGTATCTATCCCTGAAGGACTGACCAGTATGTATCTATCCCTGAAGGACTGACCAGTATGTATCTATCATTGAAGGACTGACCAGTATATATCTATCCCTGAAGGACTGACCAGTATATATCTATCCCTGAAGGACTGACCAGTATGCATCTATCCCTGAAGGACTGACCAGTATGCATCTATCCCTGAAGGACTAACCAGTATGCAATATTGTTATGTATCTAGTAACGCGTTCCTTACAATATTTTCTCTTTTCTTTTGATTATTGCATGAATATGTCTTTTTCTTCTTCTTCTTTTGTCCTCACAATGTTACCTAGCGGTTGCCTAGTGTCGTGATTTTCTGTTTTTGTCTTGCGCTGTTCTCGTAGCTTGGGTGATTGTTATCTTTGCTCTGCGACATGATTCTGCTATGCCATCTAACCTTCTTTTTCGTGGTCTTCCTCTCGCTTTCTTTCCTGATGAATATTTCTTCACACTGTTTAAGTTAATGTTTTAGAGTTCATCTTCCCTTGATAGAATATGTGACAACATACATTCAACACTCTGGACATATTCCAGTATCGTCATATCATGTGTGTAAGGACAGAGATGTTTTCCGAAGTGTGAAGTTAATCTGAAATTCAAATATATACAACAAGAACAAATATTTAAGAAATTCCTAGCAATGAATATGTCTGGTACGTGACAGGAGAGTGAACTTTGACATAATGTGAGATCATCTATCACTTGGACACCAGGAAGGAAAACAGAAGTACTTGGAAAATCATAATGTGAGATCAACTATCACTTGGACACAAGAAGGAAAGTAGAAGTACTTGGAAAATCATAATGTGAGATAAACTATCAGTTGGACACAAGGGAGGAAAATAGAAGAGTACTTTGAGAAGCAAAATGTGAGATCAACTATCACTTGAACACCAGGGAGGAAAATAGAAGTACTTTGAGACGCAAAATGTGAGATCAACTATCACTTGGACACCAGGGAAGAAAACAGAAGTACTTGGAAAATCATAATATGAGATCAACTATCTCTTGGACACAAGGGAAGAATATAGAAATACTTTGAGACGCATAATGTGAGATCATCTATCACTTGAACACCAAGGAGCAAAATAGAAGAGTACTTTGAGAAGTATAATGTGAGATCAACTATCACTTGAACACCAGGTATGAAATTATAAGTGCTTGGAGAAATATAATGTGATATCAACTATCACTCGCCACCAGGGAGGAATATAGAAGTTCTTGGAGAAGCACAATGAAAGACGTAATGCGCAGAGTATCCCTGACATGGAATGATGCGCTCTGCTTCTTATTTTTGTCACCACGATACTAGCAGGTTGTAACTTAGTGTCGTGGTCTTCAGTATTTGTATTGCATTTCTCTGATGTCTAGAGGGATGGCGTTCTGCATATTTTGGCAACATGTAGATACTCTAACTATCCATTATTTTCTTGGTCTTCATTTCGTCATTCGCCCTGATGTTCTTCTTTACAATATTGCGGTTGTTTCTTCTCAATATATTCCTTCAAGATTAGTCTTAGTGTAATTATTTGAACTAAGAAGCTTCTTATAGGTCTAAAACCAGCTTATTTTAATCGTAATGTTGTAGCCACTGCTCCATTGATTCTATTGAAAATGAGTTTCCTAAAAGAATGAATAGGATGTCCGCACTGACGATGGCCAAAGCGATTCATTTATGATTGAAACCGGAGTAAAGCATGGCTGTATTTTATCTCCCATATTTTTCAGTGTGGCCATTGACTGGACGATGAAAAAGTGTTGCAGGGGCGAAACTGGCATCTTTGGGTAGGAAAAAGTAACTGAAAGAATTGAATTTTGCAGAGGATGTTACTTGTTAACTAAAAACAACCAAGATATGCAAAGAAAAACAGACAACTTGTCATCTATAGTATCAAAAGTTGTACTACAGATACGTTATGAAAAGACAAATATAATGGAAAATAATGCAGATATCACCATGGAATCAAAAACTATAACAATAACAAACCAGTTGACCTATTTGAGTAATAATTTTTATTGCACTGGAAATATTTAAAAAAAGATATCATGCTGCGGATTATCAAAGCAGCATCAGCCTTTCAAAGTCTAAATAAAATATGGAATTGCAAGTTATATAGTTTTAAAACTAAATTACGAATTGGTCAACTACTAGTAAGAACTGTTTTAATAAAAAGAATATGGAGACATATTGAACAAATTCTGCGGAGATATGATCAAAGGATAACAAAGCAAGCAATGTAGGGGATGCAAAGTGTTTCAAAAAAGAAAGGAAGCCCTAGCGAAACACTTAAACGAACTTTAATAAGAGAGGCGAGAAATAATGAACTTAATTCCATAGAAGAGATTGAGTGCGTTGTCCAGGATAGAGTAGTGTGGAGAAATTACTTGCAGGCTTTTGTAACGTTTAACGGTGCGAGATGAACATAATAATAACAATAATAATAACCATATGCGCTTGTTTCATTCCTCAGTGACTCGTCAGAGACAATAAAATATTTGTTGGAGCACTAATTAATTAGCTCCATGACTCCATCTAAATACTGACTCATATTAATTAAGCGTAGTACACAGCAGATAACTGCAAAGTCACATTAATTAGCTGCAGACCCAAGTAGCTATATTCACACTATTAATTAATGTTAGACTCACTCCACTTTCCACACAAAAATCTATATATTTCTTCTACATTACTTTAACCAATAATGGTGAATACGTTGAATAGTACTGGAGATAATGGGAATCCGTGTGGTAGGCCTGGTGAAATTGTTGTCGGCACAGAGTGTCAATTACCACACTTGAATGCCACTTTTCTCTCGAACAGTTCCCTTGAAATCCATCTTATGAGCAGCGTATCGATGTTGAGTAGCGTGAGCATGTGAGTACGGGATTGAAACTTTGTTATAAGCATCCTCGAGATCGAGTAGAACCCTTGCATATCTCTAACCCAGCCTGAAAACCATCAAAGACGTCATGTGCAAAGATCGATGCATTACACCATGTTTCTTTAATCCGCCTGTATCCGACAGGGGTGGGGGACGACATATGGCGTCCCTAAAGTCCTGCTCCAGTATTTTCGAACAGAAGAGTTCCAGGGTTTGCGAATCCCATGACCAGACTGAGGGAGATGGGTGTCAATATTGGTATAGCCCGAAAAGAACGGCATACCAAATATGCAAAGAGAGTAAATAATCAACATCGAACTGGCGTGTTGGGCCGCTGAACGCTGCTTGATTTGTTGAGGCGGAGATCGGAGCACATACGGACATGTTCGAAGTTCTATGATGATACTCCTCTGATAACTGGCAACTAGTAGTTAACACCAGTAACGACACAAAGACACAATAACGAACTGCAGAATCGCCTATCAGAATTATCTAGCCTTAGATCCCTATTAATTAATCATAGACCAACAATAATTACTCTTACACAAAATAATTATTCACATCAGACCTACGTTAGCTAGTGACGCAATCTTCAGTAGCTAGTCGCGCAGATCTTCAGTAGCAAATTTCTGATACATATTAACTATCCTTAGACCCACATTATCTAACACCAGACCCACATTATCTAACACCAGACCCACATTATCTAACACCAGACCCACATTATCTAACACCAGACCGACATTATCCAATAACAGACCGACATTATCCAATAACAGACTCACATTATCCAACCACAGACCCACATTAATTAAACACAGATCCACACTAATTAAACACATATTAACATCAACTAGCTGCAGACCGATAATAACTAGAAACGGACCCACATTAACTTGCTTTAGATCCACAATAACACATCGCAAATCAGCATTAATTAGTCTCAGACCCAAATTCCACATGTACAAAAGACTTTGTTGTAAACCTCCGTTACAATAAAATTACTGTTGATGATCGAAAGGAAGGGTACGCAATCCAATAAATTGTTTGTCAAATATGTCGTTCCGCAGTTACTTCCGTTTTTTTTATCAACATTAGAGTCATGATGTCGTCCAAAAAGCAAATCATGCAGAGAAACTAAAATTTGTCTCTATTTCTGTAAATACTTTTTTTTTTAAAAAGAAAGTGTGAATTTGCGGACATCACTTAAAAACACTATTAGTCGCAATTTACGACATGGGAGAGCAGACAGTAGTTCTATTCTTTTCTAGTATGGATACCATTTCTAGAACTTATAAATAGTAGTATGATCACAGATACACAATCAATGTATACCTCCATGTATGTGTGTATATCACAGATACACAATCAATGTATACCTCCGTGTATGTGTGTATATCACAGATACACAATCAATGTATACCTCCGTGTATGTGTGTATATTTCCCTGCAATGATATGTGCTTTTGTGCACGTTTCTACCTGTATATCACAGTCATAACAGGAAAGGAGGACGAAGTGATTAAGATGTGTGCATTGAGTTCTGAAGGTTGCAGGTCTGGATCGTATCGTTCAGTTCGAATGCCCATTTTTTCCGGAGATCTCTAGTATTGCATTGTGGAGCAACTGAGTACATGTATTGTGCAGCACTCTTGGTAGGTCGTTCCTTTTGTGTCGAGATGGGTGACGCCCTGTGAAGAAATCAGGTGAAATGTGAAAAAACCAGATGCAATGTGAAGAAACCAGGTCAATGTGAAGAAACCAGGTGCAATGTGAAAAAACCAGGTGCAATGTAGTAAATCCTTGGCTTCTAGACCCTTTATAGTCAACATACATACAACTTCACGGGCATACCCACATACAGAACCACATGTAGATATACACACACAACCGTACGGACATACCCACATACAGAACCACATGTAGATATACACACAACCGCACGGGCATACCCACATACAGAACCACATGCAGATATACAAACAACCGCACGGGCATACCCACATACAGAACCACATGCAATATACAAACAACCGTACAGGCATACCCACATACAGGACCACATGTCGATATACAAAAAGAAACACAATTCAATTTGTTAGTTAAAATATAAACAACTTAAAAATCGCTCGAAAAATTCCTTGAACAGTGAATACACAAGATTTTTTTAGACTGCAAACGTGCAATAAAGTAGAAATTAAACTCTTAAGACTGACTACACACAGGCATAAGTTTCAATTTCTTCAGACTACGCACAGACATGAATCTCAGAAAATTTCTTCAGATTACGCACAGATATGACTCTCAGAATCAAATTCTTCATAATACGGATAGGCCTAATTCTTTAAAAAAAAGTTTTTAAAACTACGTACAATCCTGATTCTCATAATGAATTTTTTCAGACTACGCACATGTATAAACATCATAATGAATTTCTTCAGACTGCGCATAGGCGTCAGTCTTATAATAAAGTTTTTAAGACTGCGCAAAGGCACGAGTCTTCTAATGAAGTTCTTCCGACTACGAACAGGCATAGTATCAGAATTAAATTTGCCAAACTATGCACAGTTATAAATATGAAAATATTCTTCAGACTGCACAGAGGTATGAGCCTAAGAATGATATGAGCTTTTTATGAACGTGTTCTATCTATCATTAGCCAGTCTGCAGAAAAACAAGATCATCTAATTCATATAACTACATAAACATGAGTCCCTTCTCATTAATTAATATAAGATACGACTGGGACACTCTTTGTCAGTTAAAATAACACCGTACAACTGTGACACTATAATCAAATTAACAGAAGAACAAACTGAGTCACACATCATCAATCAACAGAATAACATAAACTTGAGTAATCTCTCAGCAATTAATAGATTAACACAATAGTGTATCACTCCACACCAATAAATAGAATATCGTAAAATTGCAGTTGTCACTTCTGAACAGTTCAAAGAATAACCTAACACTACGTCACTGCTGACTAATAATTAAAATAACATAATACTGAGTCACTGCTAAGTAAATTAAATAACATAACACTGTATCACTGCTAAGTAAAATTAAATAACATAACACTGTGTCACTGCTAAGTAATTAAAATAACATACACTTGTCACGTGAGTAAATTAAAATAACATAACACTGTGTCACTGCTAAGTAAGAATTAAAATAACATAACACTGTGTCACTGCTAGTAAAATTAAAATAACATAACACTGTGTCACTGCTAGTAAGAATTAAAATAACATAACACTGTGTCACTGCTAAGTAAGAATTAAAATAACATAACACTGTGTCACTGCAAAGTAAATTAAAATAACATAACACTGTGTCACTGCTAAGTAAGAATTAAAATAACATAACACTGTGTCACTGCTAAGTAAGAATTAAAATAACATAACACTGTGTCACTGCTAAGTAAGAATTAAAATAACATAACACTGTGTCACTGCTAAGTAAGAATTAAAATAACATAACACTGTGTCACTGCTAAGTAAGAATTAAAATAACATAACACTGTGTCACTGTAAGTAAATTAAAATAACATAACATGTGTCACTTATATCCAATAAATAAACTAACATAATCATGAGTCACAAACTCTACAAGTTAATAGAAGACAAAACTGAAACACATACAGAATATACAAATACAACTGACTATTGAGTAGAGCTTAGGTTTGCGGCTGTTAAGCCTCACAAATTAACATGTGAACATAAGTCTACAACGATAAGACTCTTCAATTAACAGAAGAATATAAGTTTGTGGCTGTTACACATCACTAATTTATCTTGAGTACGTTCCGCGACGTTCTTTCTTTCAACTGTGGGTTCCAGTACAGTGCATATATTCTATTAAAATTGCTCGTAAATTGTTTCTTGAAGGTGTATGCAATATTTCACTGTTTGACATTTCTAATATACAGCTATATTGTTAGTCTTGTTTTCTACCACACGTCCGTTTTGTTTAGTACGTCTGATCAACTGGCACACAGTTAGCAAATGCGATGTCTGTTGTTAAATCTACGTATTTGTTATATTCTTTGTAATAGTTCATACTTGCTACTTATAAAACGGCCCAAATTACGTATTTACTATGCAAAATCTAAACAATTTTACTTGAACTTGACTGGTGTAGTTCTTCTAGAGGGACGACACAGTTCTATTCTAGCACATAAGCTACTATGCAACGTGGAACACACAATATCGGAACTGAGAGCAGGGATGTTGATCTCTGTATCCTCTTGGACATAATGTTTCCTTTCAGTCCCAAAAATTCTTTGGCGCTCCGTAAAGTGAGGGTCTTTAGTGACGTTACTGCGACAGATGAAGCGGACTTAAGCAAGAGTCAACAAGAAGGAAATATCTGGAAAAACAAACAATTAAATAATATTACATGTGGATAGATGGGGAGCAATAATGTCTCATGTTAAACTCGAGAAATCATTATACAACAAATCCGGATCATGATGTCATATTCGCAAGGCGCTTTGTAAACAGGCTTGTATGGCTAACGAACTAATGATTTCCATTGTAATGAAATCTATTGGAGACTTATCTGGTGGGGAAAGAGTCACCCTTACATCTTCAGCACGCCTGGGGTTGTACAATTAAAATCACTGTTGTGTATATAACAGTACATCTTCAGCACGCCTGGGTGTTGTAAGGCAATTAAAATCACTGTTGGTGTATATAACAGTACATCTTCAGCACGCCTGGGTGTTGTAAGGCAATTAAAATCACTGTTGGTGTATATAACAGTTCATCTTCAGCACGCCTGGGTGTTGTAAGGCAATTAAAATCACTGTTGGTGTATATAACAGTTCATCTTCAGCACGCCTGGGTGTTTAGGCAATTAAAATCACTGTTGGTGTATATAACAGTTCATCTTCAGCACGCCTGGGTGTTGTAAGGCAATTAAAATCACTGTTGGTGTATATAACAGTTCATCTTCAGCACGCCTGGGTGTTGTAAGGCAATTAAAATCACTGTTGGTGTATATAACAGTTCATCTTCAGCACGCCTGGGTGTTGTAAGGCAATTAAAATCACTGTTGGTGTATATAACAGTACAGCTAGTGGTGTTGTCCCCACCATTACTTTAGAAAACCATACCTCAAGAAGTTCAAGAAAAGTAGTGGATGCTTGCCATACAGACATAGTCCTTAGGAGTGACATCAGCAAAGATTGAAAATTATAAACTCCACTGTCTGGTACCTGAAACATAGTGCTAATTCTACTGCCTCACTGATTGAAATATTAACACTTACAATATGTGTGTACTGATCATTGTACACTTATCTGTTGTCAATATTTATGTAGTTTTTATCTAGGAGGAGTAAGCATGCAGTTTTCACAGTTTGGATTTCAGTATATAGAACCGCATTAGAAACTGATGCACTAATGTTCTAACAGACTGAATGAAAACAAGGGGTCCATTAATGTCCTTTCATGGCTTCATGACTGATGAACATAACAGCAGACCCACTAATACCCTAATAGATATGATGAACATAACAGCAGACCCACTAATGTCCTAACAGATATGATGAACATAACAGCAGACCCACTAATGTCTAACAGATATGATGAACATAACAGCAGACCCACTAATGTCCTAACAGATATGATGAACATAACAGCAGACCCACTAATGTCCTAACAGATATGATGAACATAACAGCAGACCCACTAATGTCCTAACAGATATGATGAACATAACAGCAGACCCACTAATGTGCTAACAGATATGATGAACATAACAGCAGACCCACTAATGTCCTAACAGATATGATGAACATAAAGGCAGATCCACTAATGTCCTAACAGATATGATGAACATAACAGCAGACCCACTAATGCCTAACAGATATAATCAACATAAGAGCAGACCCACTAATGTCCTAACAGATATTATGAACATAAAGGCAGACCCATTAATGTCCTAACAGATAAGATGAAAATTAAACACACACACCACACACACACAGACGCACACATTACACACACACATACAAACAGACGCACACATTACACACACATATACAAACAGACGCACACATTACACATACACACATAGACGCACACATTACACACACAGACGCACCCATCGTACATACACAGAAGCACACATCACACACACATCACACACATACGCACACATTACATACACAGATACACATATCACACACACACACACAGACACTCACATACCTTCTCGCACACCCACATATTACAGATAGAGACACACTCCTCGCAAAACTATCACATGAACTCTGACGCATGCAAGATAAATTTAAAAATCAATTCAATTTACGCACAGAGGGAGTGTGACATAAAGAAAGAGAGAAATAGATCGAACGAGATCATGGTTACACAAATATATCATCAAATATTACCAACATAAAAACATCATTGCTCACCATAAATTACTTTCAATCGCTTCTTGAAACTTCTAGAAGAAATAACTACAACCAGTGTACAAGTATACGATTTATAACTTTCAAACAAATTATTTTCGAGAGTTTAAGTACATGAAATAACAATATTCAGTAACAGAGTAGCAATTGTATGATTGTCACAATTCTATAATATCATTCTGACAATGTGAGAGTTTGAAATAAATCGTTGGCTATTGATAGTTTCTTTGAGTATACGCCGCTGCAACTGACATTAAGGTTAAGATGTTTCCAAGGTGCTTTTAACGTGGTCAACAGCCAGAGACATTTGTCTCTTATCTCGATGTGGGAGTTTCTGATTGATTAGACAATCTGCAACATTTTCTCATACAACATCAGTACACTAACATGCAACATCAATACACTAACATGCAACATCAATACACTAACATGCAACATCAATACACTAACATGCAACATCAATACACTAACATACACCATCAATACACTAACATGCAACATCAATACACTAACATACAACATTAATACACTAACGTACAACATCAATACACTAACATACAACATCAGTACACTAACATACAACATCAATACTCTCACATAGAACATCAATACTCTGACATACAATACATACACATACTCTGACATACAACATCACATACACTATTCTCTTATACAACAACAATACATTAACAGACTATTTCATATACACAAGAATCATATCTCAAAAAATCACCATTGATTTTACAAGATATCTGAAATATAGAGAATAACACTACTGAGTCACGAGACAAATATTGTAAATAGGCAAAAAGGCTGCATTACATGGCATGGCAACAACTCTGTTAGTTCACCGTGCTTATCTATTGCTTGTCATCTGTCACTGTATCTGACCTTGTCATCTGTATCTACCTTATCTACTGTATCTACTGTATCTACCATATCCACTGTATCTACCTTATCTATTATCATCTGTATCTACTGTATCCACTGCTTATCTACTGTATCTATTATGCTCATCTGTCTACTGTATCTACATGTCTATTGCTCATCTGTATCTGTGTCTGCTGTCACTGTGTCTACTGCTTGTCCTGTATCTACTGTATCTATTGTCATCTGTAGCCTATTATCATCTGTAACTCTACTGTATCCACTGTATCTACTGTATCTAGCCTTATCATCTGTATCTACCTTTATCCCTGTATCTACTGTATCTACCTTATCTATTATGTCATCTGTATCTGGCCCCATCATCTGTATCTACTGTATCCCCACTGTATCTACTGTATCTATTGTCATCATTATCTACTGTATTCACTGTATCTACTGTCTATTGTATCATCTGTATCTACTGTATCCCACTGTATCTACTGTATCTACTGTATCTATTGTCATCTGCTGCTCTACTATCTACTGTATCCACTGTATCTACTGTCTACCCAACCATCTGGCCCATCATCTGTCTACTGTATCCACTGTCTACTGTATCAGCCCAGCATGTCATCTGCTTGTCTACTGCTTATCCACTGTATCTACTGTCTACTGTATCTACTGTATCCACTGTATCAACTGTATCTACTGTATCCACTGTATCACTGTCTACTGTAACTACTGTCTACTGTATCTACTGTCTACTGTATCACTGTGTCTACTGTATCTACTGTATCAATGTATCCACTGTATCCACTGTATCCTGCTTGTCTACCAACCCACTGTCTGTGTCTACTGTATCTACTGTATCCACTGTATCTACTGTCTACTGTATCTACTGTATCTACTGTATCCACTGTATCCACTGTATCTACTGCTTGTCTCTGCTTGTCTGCTGTCTTATGTCTACCTTGTCCACTGTATCCCTGTATTCACTGTCCACTGTATCTACTGTATCTACTGTATCTAATGTATCTACTGTATCTACTGTATCTACTGTATCACTGTAGCCCACTGTATCCTGTGTCTACTGTATCTACTGTATTCACTGTATCTACTGTATCTATGCCTCCACTGTATCTACTGCTCTACTGTATTCACTGCTGTCTACTGCATCTACTGTATCTACTGTATCTACTGTATCCACTGTATCCACTGCATCTACTGTATCCACTGTATCCACTGTATCCACTGTATCAACTGTATCTACTGTATCTACTGTATCCACTGTATCCACTGTATCCACTGTGTCCACTGTATCTGTGTATCACCCTTATCTGCATATCACTGTATCTACTGTATCTACCTTGTCTACTGTATCTATTATGTCCACTGTATCCACTGTATCTACTTTATCTACTGTATCCACTGTATCCCTGTATCCTGTATCACCAACATCCACTGCCATCCCACTGTATCTACTGTATCTACTGTCTACTGTATCTACTGTATCTACTGTATCCACTGTATCTATTATTATCTACTGTATCTACTGTATCAACTGCTTATCTACTGTATCTACTGTATCTACTGTATCCACTGTATTTACTGTATCTACTGTATCTACTGCCTTCTATGCCTTATCTACTATCTACTGTATTACTATATCTAGTGTATCTACTGTATCAAATGTCTATTGCTTGTCTACTGTATCTACCAACATCTACTATATCTACTGTACTCCTGTATACTGTATCCCACTGCTTGTCCACTGTATCCCTGTATCCCCTGTATCTGTATCTACTGTCTCTGCTGTATCTACTGTATCCACTGTGTTGCTGCTTATTCACTGTGTCCACCTTGTCACTGTGTCCACTGTATCTACTGTGTCTAGCCCATCTCACTGTCTACTGCTTATCCCTGCCCATCTATTGCTTGTCTACTCCTCTACCTTGTCCACCCAGTATATTGTATCTACTGTATCTGTATTCACTGTATCTACTGTATCTGCAACCTGCTGTATCTACTGTATCTACTGTATCCTAACCCAGCATCCCACTATTATCCACTGTCCCTAGTGTATCACATTTATATCTACTGTATCCACTGTATCCACTGTATCTACTGTGTCTACTGTATCTGTATCACTGTATCTACGGTATCCTGTATCTACTGTATCTACTGTATCTACCTGTCTACTGTATCTACTGTATCTACTGTATCTGCTGTATCTACCATGTCCTGTAGATAAAGTAGACAAAGTAGATACAGTAAATACAGCTCAAACTACGTCAGACTCCCCAGTAGATACAGCCAAACTGTGGGATACAGTAGATGGCTACATTAGATACAGTAGATACAACGGAAGAATGAATACGGCTGGAGCTCGTAGTACAGCAAATACAGTGAATACAGTAGATACAGCCAGATACAGCTAGATACAGTGAATTACAGTAGACCACGGTGTGCAATAGACCACGGTGGACCACAGTAGATACAATGGAAGCTACAATAGGCTACAGTAGTTACAGCAGGCTACAGCCAGGCTTACATTGAGCTTACAGTAGGCCACAATGGTACAGCAGTAGGTGTCCGGTGAACCACGGCTCGGGCTACGTGAATACAGTGAACTGAAAGCATGAATGCAGTAGTACAGTGAATGCAGCAGATACAGTAGATACGGTAAATCAATAAATACAATGGTACAGTAGACTACAATGAATAGAAAACAATTGAATGCAGCGAATACAGCAAGACCACAATGGAATACGGTAGATACAATGAATACAGTAGGCTTACATTGAATTTTGTCTATACGGTAAAATGCAGTGAATGCAAATGAATTACAGTGGATACGGCAAAAGATACAGTAACCCGGTAGATACAGTGAACTGATGAATACAACCAGATACAGTAGATCCAATGAATGCAGTGAAGCAGTGAATTGCAGTGGTCCTGTAGACACAGTGAACCACGATGAATTACAGTGGATTCTGAAATGAATACAGTAGATACAGTGAATACGGCAAATACAGTAGATACAGCTGAAATACAATAGTACGGCGGAGTACAGCGGAAATACGTAGGCTGTAGGTACATTGGGCTTACGATGAACACGTAGATACATTGACAAATAAATTCGAAACAGGTACGGTAGGCACAGTGAACAACAGACCACAACAAACGATAGTACAGCCCGGTACGGCCAGATACAGCAGGCCCACGTGAACCGCAGCCAGGCTACGGTAGTTACAGTGAGCTGCAATGGATACAGTGAATACGTGAATTTGAGCGGATACGGTCAGTGAATTACGTGATCCCAGTGAATGCAGTGAATACGTAGATACGGTAGATAACAGTACGGCCAGATGAATACGTAGATACGGCCAGATGCAACAATACAGTGAATCCCCAATAGATGCAGTAGATACAATACGGTAGATACAGCCAGATACAGCAGGCCACGTAGATACAGTAGTACAGTAATTACAGTGGATTACAGTAGATACGAAGATACGGTGAATTACAATGGGCTGTGGGTACAGTAGTACAGCCAGGCTACGTAGGCGACTACAGTAGGCTACAGTAGGCCGCAGTAGACGGCCAGATACGGCAAACCACAGTGGATACAATGAATACAGTAGATTACGTGAATACATTGGATACAGTAGATACAGTGAATACAGTAGATACGGCAAATACGAGCTGCGGTAGATACGGCCCAGGCCACGGTAAATACAGTGGATGCAGTAGTTGCAGTGAATACAATGGATACAGCTGAAGCCTGGCTGGGCTTAGTAGTACAGTAGATACAGTAGGCTACAATTCAGTAGGCTGCGATGAATTACGTAGATATAGTAGATACAGTGGACAACTGAATACAGTAGATACATTGAATACAGTAGATACGGTAGATACAGTACATACAGCCGATGCAGTGAATACAGTGGATACGTGGGTACAGTAGATACAGCGCATACAGTAGATACGTAGATACGTGAATTACAGTGAACGATGCAGTGGTACAGCCAGTTGCGGTAATTTACGTGGAAGCTGCAATGAATGCAGTAGATACAGTAGATACAGTAGATACAGTGGATACAGTAGATACAGTAGACCACGTGAATACAATGAAACACAGTAGATTAAATGAGATTTGGCCGACCTAATATACATAATAGATACAGTAGATACGCTATGAGTACAGTAGATACAGTGAATACAATGAATACAATGGGCTTAAGTAGATACAGTAGATACGTGAGCCGATGAATTATTAAGATACAGTAGATACAAATGATTTATTGAATACAAGCAAATAAAACAATTTTGTGGATATGTGGTGATGATGCAATAGATACAGTGGATGCAATGAGTACAGTGGATACAGTAGATATGAAAGGGATACAGTGGATACAGTAGATACGGTAAGATACAGTGGATGCAGTGGATACAGTGGATACGGTGAATCACAGTAGATGTAGTGGATGCAGTGGATTGCAATAGATACAGTAGATACAGTGAGTACGGTAGATACAGTAGATACGGTGAATGCAGTGAATGCAGTAGATGCAATGAATGCAGTGGATACAGTAGATACAGTGGATACAGCTAGATACGGTGGATGCGGTATTGCAGTAGGTAATAGATACAGTAGATACAGTAGATACAGTAGATACAGTAGATACAGTAAGATACAATGGATACAGTGGTTAATAGATACGTCAATACAGTAGATACGGTAGATACAGTGGATTACAGTGGTTGCAGTGGATACAGTGGATACAGTGGATACAGTGGATACAGTGGATACAGTGAATTACGGTAGATACAGAAGATACAGTGAATGACCACAGTAGATACAGTAGATACGAGTAGATACAGTAGATACAGTAGATACAGTGGATGCAGTAGATGCAGTAGATAGGTAGATCACAGTAGATACAGTGGTTACAGTGAATGCAGTAGATACAGTAGATACAGGTGGATACAGTAGATACATTGAATACGGTAGATACAGTAGATACGGTAGATACGGTAGATACGGTAGATGAAACAGATACAGTGGATACAGTGGATACGGTGGATACAGTGGATACAGTGAATTGCAGTAGATGCAGTGAATGCAGTAGAGTGCAGTAAGATACAGTAGATACAGTAGATTCAGTAGATAGTGATTCTGATGGTACAGTAGATACAGTGGATACAGAGATGCAGTGAATACGGTAGATTACAGTGATGCAGTACATACAGTAGATGCAGTGGATATGAATACAGTAGATGCAGTGATACAGTATATACAGTAGATACAGTAGATACAGTAGATACAGAGGATACAGTGAATACGAGTGGAAACGGTGGATACAGTGGATACAGTAGATACAGTAGATACAGTGGATACAGTAGATACAGTAGATACAGTAGATACAGTGAATGCACAGTGGATACGGTGGATACAGTGGATACAGTAGATACAGTAGATACGGTAGATACGGTGGATACCCAGTAGATACAGTAGATACGGTGGATACAGTGAATACGGTGGATACAGTAGATGCAGTGGATACAGGGGATACAGTGGATACGGTGAAATTCAGTGGATTGCAGTAGATACAGTATACACAGTAGATACAGTAGATACGGTAGATACGGTAGGTGGTGATTGAAGTGGATACAGTGAATTACAGTAGATACAGTAGATGCATTAGATACAGTGGATGCAGTAGATACAGTAGATACAGTGGATACAGTAGATGCGAAGTAGATACAGTGAATGCAGTGGATACAGTGATTACAGATGATTACAATAGATACAGTGGATACAGTAGATACAGTGGATACAGTAGATATGGGGATACAGTGGATACGAGTGGATACAGTGGATTACGGTGGATACAGTGGATACAGTGGATACAGTGGATACAGTGGATACAGTGGTCTGATGATACGATGGATACAGTGTATACAATAGATACAATAGATACAGTAGATACAGTAGTGCAGTAGATACAGTGAATACAGTAGATACAGTAGATACAGCGTAGATACGGTGGATACGGTGGTGGATACAATGGAGTGATGGATACAGTAAATACAGTAGATACAATAGATACAGTGGATACAGTGAATACAGTAGATACAGTGGATACAGTAGATACAATGGATACAGTGGATACAATAGATACAGTCAATACAGTAGATACAGTGGTACAGTAGATGCAGTGGATACAGTGGTTACAGTGGATACAGTGGATGCAGTGGATGCAGTGGATACAGTGGATACAGTGGATACAGTGGATACAGTAGATACAGTGAATACAGTAGATACAGTAGATACAGTAGATGCGGTAGATACAGTGGTACAGTGGATACGGTAGATAAAAGTAGATACAGTAGATACGGTAGATATTACAGTAATACCCAGGGATACAGTGAATACAGTAGATACAGTGGATACGTAGATACAGTAGATACAGAGGATACTGCAGAAGATACCACAGTAGATGCAGTGAATACAGTAGATACAGTAGATACAGTAGATACAGTGGATACAGTGGATACCAGTGGATACGGTAGATACAGTGAACCACGTGTAGATACAGTAGGTGTGTAGATACAGGGGATACAGTGAATACAGTGGATACAGTGGAAGCAGTGGATGCAGTAGATACAGTAGATACAGTGGATTACGGAAGATACAGTAGATACAGTGAATTACAGTAAGATACAGTAGATACAATGATACAGTAGTACAGTGGACACAGTGGACACAGTAGATAAAGTAGATACAGTAGATACAGTAGATACAGGGATACGAGATGAATACAGTGGATACAGTGGAAACAGTGGATACAGTGGATACAGTAGATACAGTAGATACAGTAGATACAGTAGATACAGTAGATACAGTAGATACAGTAGATACAGTATATACGTAGATTACAGTACAGTAGATACAGTGGATACAGTGGATACAGTAGATACAGAAGATACAGTAGATACAGTGGATACAGTGGAAACGGTAGTGGTGGATACGGTGGATACCCAGTGGATACGGTGGATACAGTAGATACAGTGAATACAGTAGATACAGTAGATACAATAGATACAGTAGATACAGTAGATACGGTAGATTACAGTGGATACAGTAGATACGGTTTCTTTCAGTGGATACAGTGGATTACAGTGGATACAGTAGATACAGTAGATACAGTAGATACCCAGTAGATACAGTAGATACGGTAGATACAGTAGATACAGTAGGTACAGTAGATACGGTAGATACGGTAGATACAGTGAATACAGTAGATACAGTAGATACAGTAGATACAGTGGATACAGTGGATACAGTAGATACAGTAGATACAGTAGATACAGTGGATAAAGTGGATACAGTGGATACAGTGGATACAGTGGATACAGTGGATACAGTAGATACACAGTAGATACAGTAGATACATTAGATACAGTGAATACGGTGCATACAGTAGATACAGTAGATGCAGTAGATGCAGTAGATACAGTAGATGCAGTAGATACAGTAGATAAAGGTGGATACAGTGGATACAGTAGATACAGTAGATACAGTGAATACAGTAGATACAGTAAAGTGCAATGGATACAGTAGATACAGTGAATTACAGTGAATACAGTAGATACGGTAGATACAGTGAATACAGTGCATACAGTAGATACAGTAGATGCAGTGAATCAGTGAATGCAGTGGATACAGTGGATACAGTGGATACAGTAGATACAGTGAATACAGTGAATGCAGTAGATACAGTGAATACAGTAGATACGGTAGATACAGTAGATACAGTAGATACAGTAGATACAGTGAATACAGTAGATACAGTGAATACGGTAGATACAGTGGATACGGTGGATACAGTGGATACGAGTGGATACGGTAGATACAGTAGATACGGTGGATACAGTAGATACAGTAGATACGAGTGAATACGTGATGGTAGATGCAGTAGATACAGTAGATACAGTGGATACAGTGGATACAGTGGATACAGTGAATACAGTAGATACAGTAGATACAGTAGATACAGTGGATACAGTGGATGCAGTAGATGCAGTGGATAAAGTGGATACGGCGGATACAGTGGATACAGTGGATACGGATTACAGCGGATACAGTAGATACAGTAGATACGGTAGAGTACAGTAGATTACAGTAGATACAGTGCATACAGTAGATACAGTAGATACAGTAGATACAGTAGATAAGGTGGATACAGTGGATACAGTGGATACAGTAGATACAGTAGATGCAGTAGATACAGTAGATTCCAGTGAATACAGTAGATACAGTAGATACAGTGGATACAGTAGATACAGTGAATACAGTAGATACAGTAGATACAGTAGATACAGTAGATACAGTGCATACAGTAGATACAGTAGATACAGTAGATACAGTAGATACAGTGGATACAGTGGATGCAGTGGTTTTGATAGATACAGTAGATACGGTAGATACGAGTGAATGCAGTAGATACAGTGGATACAGTAGATACAGTAGATACAGTGAATACAGTGAATGCAGTAGATACAGTAGATACGAGTAGTGCAGTGGATGCAGTGGATACAGTGGATGCAATTAATACAGTAGATACAGTTGATACGGTGGATACGGTGGATGCGGTGGATGCGGTGGATACAGTGGATACAGTGGATGCAGTGGTTACAGTGGATACAGTGAATGCAGTAGATACAGTAGATGCAGTGGATTACAGTGGATACAGTGGATACAGTGGATGCAGTGGATACAGTGGATACAGTGAATACAGTAGATGCAGTGAATACATTAGATACGGTAGATACAGTGGATACAGTAGATACAGTGGGCCAGTGAAGATACAGTAGATACAGTAGATGCAGTAGATACAGTAGATACAGTAGATACAGTAGATACAGTAGATACATTGGATACAGTAGATACAATGGATACAGTGGTACAGTAGATACAGTAGATACAGTAGATACAGTAGATACAGTGGTTACGGTAGATACAGTAGATACAGTGGATACGGTGGATACAGTGGATACGGTGGATACAGTAAATACAGTGGATACGGTAGATACAGTGGATACAGTGAATTACGGTAGATACAGTAGATACAGTAGATACAGTTATTTAGTAGATTCAGTAGATACAGTGGGTACGAAGTGGATACGGTGGATACAGTGGATACAGTAGATACAGTAGATACAGTGGATACAGTGGATACAATAGATACAGTAGATACAGTAGATACAGTAGATACAGTAGATGCAGTGGATACAGTAGATACAGTAGATACAATAGATACAGTGGATACAGTAGATACAATAGATACAGTGGATACAGTGGATACAGTAGATACAGTAGATACAGTAGATACAGTAGATACAGTAGATACAGTAGATACGGTGGATACAGTGGATACAGTAGATACAGTAGATACATTAGATACAGTGAATGCAGTAGATACAGTGCATACAGTAGATACAGTAGATACAGTGAATACAGTAGATAGTAGATACCCAGTAGATACAGTAGATACGGTGGATGCAGTGGATTACAGTGGATACAGTAGATACAGTAGATACAGTAGATACAGTAGATACAATAGATACAGTGGATACAGTGAATACAGTAGATACAATAGATACAGTGGATACAGTAGATACAGTAGATACAGTAGATACAGTAGATGCAGTAGATACAGTAGATACAGTAGATACAGTGGATACGGTAGATTACAGTAGATACAGTAGATACAGTGAATACGGTAGATACAGTAGATACAGTGCATACAGTAGATGCAGTAGATACAGTGAATACAGTAGATACAGTAGATACAGTGATGCAGTAGATACAGTAGATACAGTAGATGCAGTGAATACAGTAGATACAGTAGATACAGTGGATACAGTAGATACAGTGAATACAGTAGATACAGTAGATACAGTAGATACGGTGCATACAGTAGATACAATGAATTACAGTGAATTACAGTGAATTACAGTGAATGCAGTGGATACAGTGGATACAGTGGATACAGTAGATACCCAGTAGATACAGTAGATACAGTGAATACAGTAGATACAGTAGATACAGTGGTGTAGTAGATACAGTAGATACAGTGAATACAGTAGATACAGTGAATACAGTAGATACAGTGAATACAGTAGATACAGTAGATACAGTGGATACAGTAGATGCAGTAGATGCAGTGGATACGGTGGATACGGTGGTTTTAGTGGATACAGTGGTTACGGTGATTGGTAGAATGCAGTAGATACAGTAGATACAGTGGATACAGTGGATACAGTGGATACAGTGGATACAGTGGATACAGTGGATACAGTAGATACAGTGGATACAGTAGATACAGTAGATACAGTAGATGCAGTGAATACAGTAGATACAGTAGATACAGTGGATACAGTGATACCCAGTAGGCCACATTGGATACGAGTGGATACAATAAGATACAGTAGATACAGTAGATACAGTAGATACAGTAGATACAGTGAATACAGTGGATACAGTAGATACAGTAGATACAGTAGATACAGTGGATGAAGTGGATACAGTGGATACAGTAAATACAGTGGATACAGTAGATACAGTGGATACAGTAGATACAGTAGATACAGTAGATACAGTAGATACAGTGAATACAGTGGATACAGTAGATACAGTAGATACAGTGGGTACAGTGAATTACAGTGGGATGCAGTGGATACAGTAGATACAGTGAATGCAGTGGATACAGTGGATACAATAGATACAGTAGATACAGTAGATACAGTAGATACAGTATATACAGTAGATACAGTGGAAACGGTAGATACAGTAGATACAATAGATGCAGTGGATACAGTGAATGCAATGAATTACAGTGGATACAGTGGATACAGTGAATTACAATGAATGCAGTGGTTGCAGTGGATACAGTGGATGCAGTGGATGCAGTGGATGCAGTGAATGCAGTGGATACGGTAGATACAGTAGATACAGTGAATACAGTAGATACAGTAGATACAGTGGATACAGTAGATACGGTAGATATGGTAGATACGATGGATACGGTGGATACAGTGGATACAGTGGATACAGTAGATACAGTAGATACAGTAGATACAGTAGATACAGTAGATCCAGTAGTTACGGTGGATACAGTAGATACAATATGAATGCAGTGGATACAGTAGATACAGTAGATACAATAGATACGGTGATTACAGTGGATACAGTAGATACAATAGATACAGTGGATACAGTGGATACGGTAAAAGATACAGTGGATACAGTAGATACAGTGAATACAGTAGATACAGTAGATACAGTGGATAGAAGTGGATACGGTAGTTACAGTGGATACAGTGGATACATTGGATACAGTGGATACAGTGGATACAGTGGATACAGTAGATACAGTGGATACAGTGGATACAGTGGATACAGTAGATACAGTAGATACAGTAGATACAGTAGATACAGTAGATACAGTAGATACAGTGAATACAGTAGATACAGTAAATACAGTAGATACAGTAGATACAGTGGATACAGTGGATACAGTGGATACCAGTAGATACAGTAGACACAGTAGATACGGTAGATGCAGTGGATACAGTGGATACAGTGAATACCCAGTAGTCCAGTGGATACGGTGGATACAGTGGATACGGTGGACACGGGTGGATACCCAGTGGATACGGTGGATACAGTAGATACAGTAGATACAGTAGATAAAGTAGATTCAGTGGATACAGTGGATACAGTGGATACAGTAGATACAGTAGATACAGTAGATACCCAGTGAATACAGTAGACACAGTAGATACAGTGGATACAGTAGATACAGTAGATACAGTAGATACAGTAGATACAGTAGATGCAGTAGATACATTAGATACAGTGGATACAGTGGATTACAGTGGATACAGTAGATACAGTAGATACAGTAGATACAGAACATACAGTGGATACAGTGGATACAGTAGATACAGTGGATACAGTGGATACAGTGGATGCAGTAGTACATTAGATACGGTAGATACAGTAGATGCAGTGAATTAAAGTAGATACAGTGGATGCAGTAGATGCAGTAAATGCAGTAGATGCAGTGGATACAGTGGATACAGTGGATACGGTGGATACGGTAGATACAGTAGATACAGTAGATACAGTAGATACAGAGTGAATACAGTAGATACGGTAGATACAGTGGATACAGTAGATACAGTAGATACAGTGAATACAGTAGATACAGTAGATACGGTAGATACAGTGGATACAGTGGATACAGTGGATATTACAGTAGATACGGTAGATGCAGTGGATGCAGTGGATACAGTGGATACGGTTGACCACGGTGGATTGCAGTGAATTGCAGTGGATACAGTAGATACAGTGGATACAGTGGATACAGTAGATACAGTGGATACAGTGAATACAGTAGATACAGTGAATGCAGTGGATACAGTAGATACAGTATATACAGTGAATTACAGTTGATACAGTAGATTCGGTAGATACAGTGGGTACAGTGGATACGGTGGATGCAGTGGATACAGTAGATACAGTAGATACAGTGGATACAGTGGATACAATAGATACAGTAGATACAGTAGAGTCCCAGTAGATACAGTAGATACGTGGATACATTAGATACAGTAGATACAATGAATGCAGTGGTTACAGTAGATACAGTAGATACGGTGGATGCAGTGGATACGGTAGATACAGTAGATGCAGTGAATACAGTAAGATACAGTGAATTACAGTGGATACAGTAGATACAGTAGATACAGTGAATGGTAGATACAGTGGATGCAGTGAATACAGTAGATACAGTAGATACAGTAGATACAGTAGATACAGTAGATACAGTAGATACAGTAGATCCAGTGGATGCAGTGGATACGGTAGATACAATAGATACAGTGGATACAGTAGATACGGTAGATACAATGATACAGTGGATACAGTGGATACAGTAGATACAATGAATTACAGTGGATACAGTGGATACGGTAGATACAGTGGATACAGTAGATGCAGTAGATACAGTAGATACAGTAGATACAGTGGATAAAGTGGATACAGTGGATACAGTGGATACGGTGAACACATTGGATACAGTGGATACGGTGGATACAGTGGATACAGTGAATGCAGTGGATACAGTGGATACGGTGGATACAGTGGATGCAGTAGATACAGTGGATACGGTGGATACAGTAGATGCAGTAGATACAGTGAATACAGTGAATTACAGTAGATACAGTGGATACAGTAGATACAGTAGATATACCCAATAGATGCAGTTGATACAGTAGATTCAGTAGATGCAGTGGGTACAGTGGATACAGTGGATACAGTGGATACAGTAGATACAGTAGATACAGTGGATACAGTGGATACAGTAGATACAGTAGATACGGTAGATTACAGTAGATACAGTAGATACAGTGGATACAGTAGATACAGTAGATACAATGAATACAGTGGATACAGTGAATTACAATGAATTACAGTGGATACAGTGGATACGGTAGATACAGTAGATACAGTAGATGCATTAGATACAGTAGATACAGTGAATGCAGTGGATACAGTGGATACAGTAGATACAGTAGATGCAGTGATACAGAGATACAGTGAATACAGTAGACACAGTAGATACAGTAGATACACTAGATACAGTGGATACAGTGGATACAGTGGATACAGTAGATACAGTAGATACAGTAGATACAGTAGTGCAATAGACCAGTGGATACAGTAGATACAGTAGATACAATGAATGCAGTGGAAACAGTAGATACAGTAGATAAAGTGATACAGTAGATACAGTAGATACAGTAGATACAGTGGATACAGTGGATACAGTAGATACAGTAGTGCAGTAGATACAGTGAATACGGTAGGTGGTAGATACAGTGCATACAGTAGATACAGTAGATACAGTGAATACAGTAGATACAGTAGATACGGTAGATACAGTGGATACAGTGGATTACAGTAGATACAGTAGATACAGTGGATACGAGGAAGTGGATACGAGTGGATACAGTGGACACGGTGGATACCCGGTGGATTGCAGTGGATACAGTAGATACAGTAGATACAGTAGATACAGTAGATACAGTAGATACAGTAAGTACGGGTAGATACAGTGGATACAGTGGATACAGTGGATACAGTGCATACAGTAGATACAGTAGATACAGTAGATACAGTAGATACAGTGAATACAGTAGATACAGTGAATACAGTGGATACAGTAGATACAGTAGATACAGTGAATACAGTAGATACAGTAGATACAGTAGATACAGTAGATACAGTGGATACAGTGGATACAGTGGATACAGTAGATACAGTAGATACGGTAGATACGAGTAGATACAGTAGATTACAGTGGATGCCAGTGAATACAGTAGATACAGTGGATAAAGTGGATAGAAGTGGATACAGTGGATACAGTGGATACGGTGGATGCAGTGGATACGGTGGATACGGTGGATACATTGGTGCAGTGAATACAGTGGATACAGTTGATACAGTAAGATACAGTAAGATACAGTGAATGCAATGAATACAGTGAATACAGTGAATGCAATGAAATACAGTAGATACAGTAGGCCACGTAGAATACAGTAGATACAGTGGATACAGTAGATACAGTATATACAGTAGATACAGTTGATACAGTAGATTCAGTAGATACAGTGGGTACAGTGGATACAGTGGATACAGTGGATACAGTAGATACAGTAGATACAGTGGATACAGTGGATACAATAGATACAGTAGATACAGTAGATACAGTAGATACAGTAGATACAGTGGATACAGTAGATACAGTAGATACAGTGAATACAGTAGATACAGTGAATACAGTAGATACAGTAGATACAGTGCATACGATGAATACAGTAGATGGTGATACAGTAGATACGGTAGTGCAGTAGATGCACACAGATACAGTGGATGCAGTGGATGCAGTGGACACGGTGATGCAGTAGTGCAGTAAATTTTGGTAGATACAATAGATACAGTGGATACAGTAGATACGAGTAGATACAATGAATGCAGTGGAAACGGTAGATACGGTGATAGTAGATACAGTAGATACAGTAGATACATTAGATGGATACAGTGGATACATTGAATGCAGTGAATGCAGTGGTGATGAATACAGTAGATACGGTGAATTGCAGTGCATACGGTAGATACGGTAGATACAGTGAATACAGTGATTACAGTAGATACAGTAGATACGGTGGATGCAGTGGATACGGTAGATACAGTAGATGCAATTAATACAGTGGTACAGTGGATACAGTGGACACAGTGGATACAGTGGATGCAGTGGATACAGTAGATACGGTAGATACGGTAGATACAGTAGATACAGTAGATACAGTAGTGATGAATACAGTGGATACGAGGATGCAGTGCATACAGTAGATACAGTAGATACAGTAGATACAGTGGATACAGTAGATACAGTAGATACAGTGGATTGCAGTATGATCCTGGTAGATACAGTGATACGGTGATACAGTAGATACGGTAGATACAGTAGTAAGGCTGGATACGGTGGATACAGTGGATACGATACGATACAGTAGATACGGTAGATACAGTAGATACGAAGCAAATGCAGTGGATACAGTGAATACAGTAGATACGGTGGATAAAAGTGGACAAAGTGGACAGTGGATGCAGTGGATACAGTGGATACAGTGAATTACAGTGGGTACATTAGATCAATGGATGCAGTGGATACGAAAGTGGATGCAGTTGATACGGTGAATGGTGATTTAAGTAGGTAAAGTAGATACAGTGGTACAGTGGATACGTGATACGGTAGGATACAGTGAATACATTAGATACAGTGATACAGTGGTGCAGTAGATACAGTATATACAGTAGATACAGTTGATACAGTAGATTCAGTAGATACAGTGGGTACGGTGGTTACAGTGGATACAGTGGATACGGTAGATGCAGTAGATACAGTGGATACAGGTGGATGCAATAGATACAGTAGATACAGTGATACAATTAGATACAGTAGATACAGTGGATACAGTGAATGCAGTAGATACAATAGATGCAGTGGTTGATGAATGCAGTAGATACGGTGGATGCAGTGGATACGGTAGATACAGTAGATGCAGTGAATGCAGTAGATACAGTAGATGCCGTTGGATGCAGTAGATACAGTAGTGCATTGAATGGTAGATGCAGTGGATACAGTGAATGCAATAGGTACAGTGAATGCAGTGAATGCAGTAGATACAGTAGATACAGTAGACCTGATGAATCAGTGGATACAGTGGATACAGTAGATACAATATATGCAGTGGATACGGTAGATACGGTAGATACAGCTAGATACAGTGGATACCCAGTGGATACAGTAGATACAATAGATACAGTGGATACAGTAGATACAGTGAATTACAGTGGATACGGTAGATTACAGTAGATACAGTAGATACAGTAGATACGGTGGATAGAAAGTGGATGCAGTGGATTACGGTGGATACAGTGGATGCATTGGATACGAGTGGATACGGTGGATACAGTGGATACGATAGTCGGTGGATACGGTGGATACGGTGGATTACGGTGGATACAGTAGATACAGTGGATGCAGTGGATACGGTAGATACAGTAGATACAGTGAATGCAATGAATACAGTAGATACAGTGGATACGGTAGATACCGAGTATATACAATAGATACGGTTGATATGGTAAGTTAGTAGATACAGTGGGTACGGTGGATACAGTGGATTACAGTGGATACCGGTAGATACAGTAGATGCAGTGGATACAGTGGATACTGGCAATGAATGCAGTAGATACAGTAGATACAGTAGATACGGTAGATACGGTAGATACAGTGGATACAGTAGATACAGTAGATACAGCCAGATAAGTGGATGCAGTAGATAATAGATACGGTGAATTACGGTGGATACGGTAGATACAGTAGATACGGTAGATACGGTGATTATTAGATACAGTAGATACAGTGGATACAGTGGATACAGTGAATACAGTAGATACAGTAGATACAGTAGATACAGTGAATACAGTAGATACAGCGGTAGTGCAAATTGCATGCAGTGAATACGGTAGATACGGTGAATACAGTGATTACAGTAGATGCAGTAGATGCACTAGATACAGTGGATACAGTGGATACAGTGGATACAGTAGATACAGTGGATACGGTGGATGCAGTGGTGATGAATACAGTGAATACAGTAGATACAGTAGATACAGTAGATACAGTGGATACAGTGGATTGCAGTGGATGCAGTAGATACGGTATATACAATAGATACCCAGTTGATACAGTAGATTCAGTAGATACAGTGGGTATGGTGGATACAGTGGATACAGTGGATACAGTAGATACAGTAGATACAGTGGATACAGTGGATACAATAGATACAGTAGATACAGTAGATACAGTAGATACAGTAGATACAGTGGATACAGTAGATACAGTAGATACAATAGATACAGTGGATACGGTAGATACAATGAATTACAGTGGATACGATTGGATTTTGATGAATTACGGTAGATGCAGTAGATACGGTAGATACAGTAGATACAGTAGATACGGTAGATACAGTGGATACAGTGGATACAGTGGATACAGTAGATACAGTATATACAATAGATACAGTAGATACAGTAGATACAGTGGATACAGTGGATACAGTAGATACAGTATATACAATAGATACAGTTGATACAGTAGATTCAGTAGATACAGTGGGTACAGTGGATACAGTGGATACAGTGGATACAGTAGATACAGTAGATACAGTGAATTACAGTGGATACAATAGATACAGTAGATACAGTAGATACAGTAGATACAGTAGATACAGTGGATACAGTAGATACAGTAGATACAATAGATGCAGTGGATACAGTAGATACAGTAGATACAGTGGATACAGTGGATACATTAGATACAGTAGATACAGTGAATGCAGTAGATACAGTAGATACAGTAGATACAGTGGATACAGTGGATACAGTAGATACAGTAGATACAGTAGATACAGTAGATGCAGTGAATACAGTAGATACAGTAGATACAGTGCATGCAGTAGATACAGTAGATGCAGTGAATACAGTAGATTACAGTAGATACAGTAGATACACTAGATACAGTGGATACAGTGGATACAGTGGATACAGTAGATACAGTAGATACAGTAGATGCAGTAGATACAATGAATGCAATGATGGATACAGTAGATGCAGTAGATGCAATAGATACAGTGGAAACAGTAGATGCAGTAGATAAAGTAGATACAGTAGATACAGTAGATACAGTAGATACAGTGGATACAATGGATACAGTAGATACAGTAGATACAGTAGATACAGTGAATACAGTGAATGCAGTAGATGCGAATTGCATACAGTAGATACGGTAGATTACAGTGAATACAGTAGATACAGTAGATACAGTAGATACAATGGATACAGTGGATACAGTAGATACAGTAGATACAGTGGATACAGTGGATACAGTGGATACAGTGGACACAGTGGATACAGTGGATTACGGTGGATACGGTAGATGCAGTAGATACAGTAGATACAGTAGATACAGTAGATACAGTAGATACAGTAGATACAGTAAATACAGTAGATACAGTGGATACAGTGGATACAGTGGATACAGTGGATACAGTAGATACGGTAGATACAGTAGATACGAGTAGGTACGGTGAATTACAGTGAGTACGGTAGATACAGTGGATACAGTAGATACGGTAGATACAGTGAATACAGTAGATACAGTGAATAGAAGTAGATACAGTGATACAGTGGATACAGTGGATACGGTGGATACGGTAGATACGGTAGATACAGTAGATACAGTAGATACAGTAGATACAGTGGATGATGAATACGGTAGATACAGTGGATAAAGTGGATAAAGTGGATTACGGTGGATACGGTGGTACAGTGGATACAGTGGATACAGTGGATTACAGTGGATACATTGGATACAGTGGATACAGTGGATACAGTTGATACAGTGGATACAGTGGATACAGTGGATACGGTAAGATTACGGTGGATACAGTGGATACAGTAGATACGGTAGATGCAGTGAATGCAGTAGATACGGTAAGATACAGTGGATACAGTGAATACGGTATATGCAGTAGATACAGTTGATACAGTAGATTCAGTAGATGCAGTGGGTACAGTGGATACAGTGGATACAGTGGATACAGTAGATACAGTAGATACAGTGGATACAGTGGATGCAATGAATACAGTAGATACAGTGAATGCAGTAGATACAGTAGATACAGTGGATACAGTAGATACAGTAGATACAATAGATACAATGGATACAGTGAGCCACAATAGATACGAAAGTGGATACAGTGGATGCAGTAGATACAGTAGATGCAGTGAATACAGTAGATACAGTAGATACAGTGGATACAGTAGATACAGTAGATACAGTGAATACAGTAGATACAGTGGATGCAGTGAATGCAGTAGATACAAGTAGATGCAGTGATCCCAGTGAATGCGGTGAATGCAGTAGATCCAGTGGATACAGTGGATACATTGAATTACAATAGATACAGTGGATACAGTAGATACAGTAGGAGATACAATAGATACAGTGGATACGGTGGATACAGTAGATACAATGAATGCAGTGAGTACAGTAGATACAGTAGATGCAGTGGATACAGTAGATGCAGTAGATACAGTAGATACAGTAGATACAGTGGATACAGTGGATACAGTGGATACGGTGGATACGGTGGATACATTGGATACAGTGGATACAGTGGATACGAGTGGATACAGTAGATACAGTGGATACAGTGGATACAGTGGATACAGTGGATACAGTAGATACAGTGGATACAGTGGATACAGTAGATACAGTAGATACAGTGAATACAGTAGATACAGTAGATACAGTGGATACAGTAAGATACAGCCCCATATACAATAGATACAGTTGATACGGTAGATTCGGTAGATACCAGTGGGTACAGTGGATACAGTGGATACAGTGAATTGCAGTAGATACAGTAGATACAGTGGATACAGTGGATACAATGAATGCAGTAGATACAGTAGATACAGTAGATACAGTAGTACAGTGGATACAGTAGATACGAGTAGATACAATGAATGCAGTGGATACAGTAGATACAATAGATACAGTGGATACAGTGGATACAGTAGATGCAGTAGATACAGTAGATACAGTAGATACAGTAGATACAGTAGATACAGTGGATACAGTGGATACAGTAGATACAGTAGATACAGTAGATACAGTAGATACAGTGAATACAGTAGATACAGTAGATACAGTGCATACAGTAGATACAGTAGATACAGTGAATTACGGTAGATACATTAGATACGGTAGATACACTAGATACAGTGGATACAGTGGATACAGTGGATACAGTAGATACATTAGATACAGTAGATACAGTAGATACAATAGATACAGTGGATACAGTAGATACAGTAGATACAATGAATGCAGTGGAAACATTAGATACAGTAGATAAAAGTAGATACAGTAGATACGGTAAGATACAGTGAATACAGTGGATACAGTGGATACAGTAGATACAGTAGATACAGTAGATACAAATGATACAGTAGATACAGTAGATACAGTGCATACAGTAGATACAGTAGATACGATGAATACAGTAGATACAGTAGATACGGTAGATTACGGTGGATACAGTGGATACAGTAGATACAGTAGATACAGTGGATACAGTGGATACGGTGGATACGGTGGACACAGTGGATACAGTGGATACAATTAGTTTGATGAATACAGTGGATACGGTGGATTACGGTAGATGACAGTAGATACAGTAAATACGAGTAGATACAGTGGATACAGTGGATACAGTGGATACGGTGGATACGGTAGATACAGTAGTGCAGTAGATACAGTGAATACAGTGAATACAGTAGATACAGTGACACAGTGGATACAGTAGATACAGTAGATACAGTGAATACAGTAGATACAGTGGATACGGTAGATGCAGTGGTACAGTGGATACAGTGGATACCCAGTGGATACAGTAGATACGGTAGATACAGTGGTACAGTAGATACAGTAGATACAGTGGATACAGTGAATACAGTAGATACAGTGGATAAAGTGGATAAAGTGGATACAGTGGATACAGTGGATACAGTGGATACAGTGGATACAGTGGATACAGTGGATACGGTGGATGCATTGGATACAGTGGATACAGTGGATACAGTGGATACGGTAGATACAGTGGATACAGTGGATACAGTGGATACGGTGGATACGGTGGATACGGTAGATACAGTGGATACGGTGGATACAGTAGATACAGTAGATACAGTGAATACCCAGTAGATACAGCAGATACAGTGGATACAGTAGATGCAGTATATACAATAGATACAGTTGATACAGTAGATTCCAGTAGATACCAGTGGTGCAATTAGTTGATGGATACAGTGGATGGTAGATACAGTAGATACAGTGGATACAGTGGATACAATAGATACAGTAGATACAGTAGATACAGTAGATACAGTAGATGCAGTGGATACAGTAGATACAGTAGATACAATAGATGCAGTGGATACGGTAGATACAATAGATACAGTGAATTACGGTGGATACAGTGAATTACGGTAGATACAGTAGATACGGTAGATACGAGTAGATACGGTAGATACAGTGGATACAGTGGATACAGTAGATACAGTAGATACAGTAGATACAGTGATACAGTGAATACAGTGAATTACAGTAGATGCAATTGCATACAGTAGATACAGTAGATACAGTGAATACAGTAGATACAGTAGATACAGTAGATACGAATGCAGTGAGATGCAGTGGATACGGTGGATACAGTAGATACAGTAGATACAGTAGATACAGTAGATACAATAGATACAGTGGATACAGTAGATACAGTAGATACAATAGATACAGTGGAAACAGTAGATACAGTAGATAAAGTAGATACAGTAGATACAGTAGATACAGTAGATACAGTGGATACAGTGGATACAGTAGATACAGTAGATACAGTAGATACAGTGAATACAGTAGATACAGTAGATACAGTGCATACAGTAGATACAGTAGATACAGTAGATACAGTAGATACAGTGCATACAGTGAATGCAGTAGATACAGTAGATACGGTAGATACAGTGAATACAGTGGATACGGTGAATTACAGTAGATACGGTAGATACGGTAGATACAGTGAATACAGTAGATACAGTAGATACAGTAGATACAGTAGATACAGTGCATAGAGTAGATACAGTAGATGCAGTAGATACAGTAGATACAGTAGATACAGTGGATACAGTGGATACAGTGGATACGAGTAGATACGGTAGATACGGTAGTGCAGTGAATACAGTAGATACGGTGATTTTATTGGGCTGCAGTAGATCACAGTGGATACAGTGGATACAGTGGATACAGTAGATACAGTAGATACAGTAGATACAATGAATACAGTGGATACAGTAGATACGGTAGATACAATAGATGCAGTGGTTACAGTAGATACAGTAGATACGAGTAGATACAGTAGATACCCAGTAGATACAGTAGATACCCATTGAATGCAGTGGTGCAGTGGATACGGTAGATACGAGTAGATACAGTAGATACAGTGAATACAGTAGATACAGTAGATACAGTGCATACAGTAGATACAGTAGATACAGTGAATACAGTAGATACAGTAGATACAGTAGATACAGTGGATACAGTGGATACAGTAGATACAGTTGATACAGTGGATACAGTGGATACAGTGGATTACAGTGGACACGAGTGGATACAGTGGATACGGTGGATACAGTAGATACCCAGTAGATACATTAGATACGAGTAGATACAGTAGATGCAGTAAAATATGATGAATACAGTAGATACAGTGGATACAGTGGATACAGTAGATTGCAGTAGATACAGTGAATGCAGTAGATACAGTGAATGCAGTAGATACAGTAGATACAGTGGATACAGTAGATACAGTAGATACAGTGAATACAGTAGATACAGTAGATACAGTAGATACAGTGGATACAGTGGATACAGTGGATACAGTAGATACAGTAGATACAGTAGATACAGTGGATACAGTGGATACAGTAGATAAAGTGGATAAAGTGGATAAAACGGATACGGATGCAGTGGATGCAGTGGATACAGTGGATACAGTGAATACAGTGGATACAGTGGATACAGTAGATACAGTTACTTCAGTAGATACGGTGAATTACAGTAGATACAGTGAATACAGTGGATACAGTGGATACAGTGGATACAGTAGATACCGTAGATACAGTAGATACAGTAGATACAGTGAATTACAGTAGATACGGTGAATGCAGTGGATACGATAGATAGTAGATACTGATGAATACAGTAGATGCAGTAGATGCAGTAGATACAGTGCATAAGAGTAGATACAGTAGATACAGTAGATACGGTAGATACAGTGATGCAGTGGATACAGTGGATACGGTGGATACAGTAATTTTGGTAGATACAGTAGATTCAGTGAATACAGTAGATACAGTAGATACAGTGGATACAGTGGATACAGTAGATACAGTAGATACAATAGATGCAGTGGATACAGTAGATACAATGAATTACAGTGGATACGGTAGGATACAGTAGATACAGTAGATACAGTAGGTAGTAGATACAGTAGATACAGTAGATACAGTGGATACAGTGGATACAGTAGATACAGTAGATACAGTAGATACAGTAGATACAGTGAATACAGTAGATACAGTAGATACAGTGCATACAGTAGATACAGTAGATACAGTGAATACAGTAGATACAGTAGATACGGTAGATACACTAGATACAGTGGATACAGTGGATACGGTGGATACGGTAGATACAGTAGATACAGTGAATTACAATAGATACAGTGGATACAGTAGATACAGTAGATACAATAGATACAGTGGAAACAGTAGATACAGTAGATAAAGTAGATACAGTAGATACAGTAGATACAGTAGATACAGTGGATACAGTTGCCCAGTAGATACAGTAGATACAGTAGATACAGTGAATACAGTAGATACAGTAGATACAGTGCATACAGTAGATACAGTAGATACAGTGAATACAGTAGATACAGTAGATACAGTAAGATACAGTGGATACAGTGGATACAGTAGATGCAGTGAATGCAGTGGATACATTGGATACAGTGGATACGGTGGACGCAGTGGATACAGTGGATTACGGTGGATACAGTAGATACAGTAAGATACAGTAGATGCAGTAGTACAGTAAGATACAGTAAAATACAGTAGATACAGTGGGCCAGTGGATACAGTGGATACAGTGGATACAGTAGATACAGTAGATACAGTAGATACAGTAGATACAGTGAATACAGTAGATACAGTAGATGAATGGATACAGTAGATACAGTAGATACAGTGAATACATTAGATACAGTAGATACAGTAGATACAGTAGATACAGTGAATACAGTAGATACAGTGGATACAGTGGATACAGTAGATACAGTAGATACAGTGAATGCAGTGAATACAGTAGATACAGTAGATACAGTGCATACAGTAGATACAGTAGATACAGTGAATACAGTAGATACAGTAGATACGGTAGATGCAGTGGATACAGTGGATACAGTAGATACAGTAGATACAGTGGATACAGTGGATACAGTGGATACAGTGGACACGGTGGTTACGAGGGATACAGTGGATACAGTAGATACAGTGGATACAGTGGATGCGGTAGATGCATTAGATACAGTAAATACAGTAGATACAGTGGATACAGTGGATACAGTGGATACAGTGGATACAGTAGATACAGTAGATACAGTAGATACAGTAGATGCAGTGAATACAGTAGATGCAGTAGATGCAGTGGATGCAGTAGATTACCCAGTAGATACGGTGAGATACATTAGATACAGTGGATTACAGTAGATACAGTAGATACAGTGGATACAGTGGATACAGTGGATACAGTAGATACGGTAGTACAGTAGATACAGTAGATACGGTAGTACAGTGGATACAGTAGATACAGTAGATACAGTGGATAAAGTGGATAGAAACAGATACAGTGGATACAGTGGATACAGTGGATACAGTGGATACAGTGGATACGGTGGATACAGTGGATACATTGAATACAGTGGATACGGTGGTGCAGTGGATACGGTAGATGCAGTGGATACGGTGGATACGGTGGATACAGTGGATACCCAGTGGATACAGTAGATACAGTGATTACAGTGGATACGGTAGATACAGTAGACCAGTGAATGCAGTAGATACGGCAGATACGGTGGATACAGTAGATACAGTATATACAATAGATACAGTTGATACAGTAGATTCGGTAGATGCAGTGGGTACAGTGGATACGGTGGATACGGTGGATTACGGTAGATACATTAGTGCAGTGGATACAGTGGATACAATAGATACAGTAGATACAGTAGATACAGTAGATGCAGTGAATTACAGTGGATACAGTGAATTACGGTAGATACAATGAGATACAGTGGATACAGTAGATGCAATGAATTGCAGTGGATACGGTGGATTACGGTGAATTACGGTAGATACAGTAGATACAGTAGATGCAATGGGCAGTGAATACAGTGGATACAGTGGATACAGTAGATACAGTAGATACAGTAGATACAGTAGATACAGTGAATGCAATGAATACAGTAGATACGTGCATATTACAGTAGATACAGTAGATACAGTGAATGCAGTAGATACGGTAGATACAGTAGATACACTAGATACAGTGGATACAGTGGATACAGTGGATACAGTAGATACAGTAGATACAGTAGATGCAGTAGATACAATAGATACAGTGGATACAGTAGATGCAGTAGATGCAATAGATACAGTGGAAACGGTAGATACAGTGAATGAAGTAGATACAGTAGATACGGTAGATACAGTAGTACAGTGGATACAGTGGATGCAGTAGATACAGTGATGCAGTAGATACAGTGAATACGGTAAGATACAGTAGATACAGTGCATACAGTAGATTACAGTGAATACAGTAGATACAGTAGATACAGTGCATACAGTAGATACAGTGAATTACAGTAGATACAGTAGATACAGTAGATACAGTGGATACAGTGGATACCAGTAGATACAGTAGATACAGTAGATACAGTGAATACAGTAGATACAGTAGATACAGTAGATACAGTAGATACAGTGCATGGAAATGAATACAGTAGATACAGTAGATACAGTAAGATACAGTAGATACAGTGGATACAGTGGATACAGTGGATACAGTAGATACAGTAGATACAGTAGATACAGTGAATACAGTAGATACAGTAGATACAGTAGATACAGTAGATGCAGTGGATACGGTGGATACAGTGGATACAGTAGGTACGGTAGATACGGTAGATGCAATAGATACAGTGGATACAGTAGATACGGTAGATGCAATGATGCAGTGGATACAGTAGATACGGTAGATACAGTAGATACAGTAGATACAGTAGATACAGTAGATACAGTAGATACGGTGGATACGTGGTGGATACAGTAGATACGGTAGATACAGTAGATACAGTGAATGCCCAGTGAATGCAGTAGATAAATTGCATGCAAATAAATCACAGTGAATTACAGTGAATACATTGAATGCAGTAAAATGCAGTAGATACAGTGGATACAGTGGATACAGTAGATACAGTTGATACAGTGGTGCAGTGGATACAGTGGATGCAGTGGACACAGTGGATACAGTGGATACAATTGGATACGGTAAGATACCCAGTAGATACAGTAGATACAATGAATTACAGTAGATACGAGTAAATACAGTGAATACAGTAGATGCAGTGGATACAGTGGATACAGTAGATACAGTAGATACAGTAGATACAGTAGATGCAGTGAATGCCAGTAAGATACAGTAGATACAGTGGATACAGTAGATACAGTAGATACAGTGAATACGGTAGTACAGTAGATGCAGTAGATACAGTGGATACAGTGGATACAGTGGATACAGTAGATACAGTGAATACAGTAGATACAGTGGATACAGTGGATACAGTAGATAAAGTGGATAAAGTGGATAGAAGTGGATGAGTGGATACAGTGGATACAGTGGATACAGTGGATACAGTAGATACAGTGAATACAGTAGATACATTAGATACAGTGCGTACAGTAGATACAGTGATACAGTAGATACAGTAGATACAGTGGATACGGTGGATACGGTGGATACAGTAGATACCGTAGATACAGTAGATACAGTAGATACAGTGAATACAGTAGATACAGTGGATACCCAGTGGATACATTAAAGATACAGTAGATGCAGTGAATACAGTAGATACAGTGAACTACCCAGTAGATACACAGTGCATAGAGTAGATGCCCAGTAGATACAGTAGATACAGTAGATACAGTAGATACAGTGGATGATGGTCACAGTGGATACAATAGATACAGTAGATACAGTAGATTCAGTGAATACAGTAGATACAGTAGATACAGTGGATACAGTGGATACAGTAGATACAGTAGATACAATAGATACAGTGGATACAGTAGATGCGGCCGATACAGTGGATGCAGTGGATACGGTAGATGCGAGTAGATGTGCGGTAGATACAGTAGATACAGTAGATACAGTAGATACAGTGGATACAGTGGATACAGTAGATACAGTAGATACAGTAGATACAGTAGATACAGTGAATACAGTAGATACAGTAGATACAGTGCATACAGTAGATACAGTAGATACAGTGAATACAGTAGATACAGTAGATACGGTAGATACGCTGATAAGTGGATACAGTGGATGCAGTGGATACAGTGAATGCAGTAGATACGGTAGTACAATGAATGCAGTGGATACAGTAGATACGGTAGATGCAATGAATTACAGTGGAAACAGTAGATACAGTAGATAGAAGTAGTTGGTAGATACGGTAGATACGGTAGATACAGTGGATACAGTTTATACGGTAGATACAGTAGATACAGTAGATACAGTGAATACCCAGTAGATACAGTAGATACAGTGCATACAGTAGATACAGTAGATACAGTGAATACAGTAGATACAGTAGTACAGTATTAGATACAGTGGATACAGTGGATTACAGTAGATGCAGTAGATACATTGGATGCAGTGGATACAGTGGATACAGTGGACACAGTGGATACAGTGGATACAGTGGATACAGTGAATACAGTAGATACAGTAGATACAGTAGATACAGTAGATACAGTAAATACAGTAGATACAGTGGATTACAGTGGATTACGGTGGATACAGTGGATTACAGTAGATACAGTAGATACAGTAGATACACAGTAGATACAGTGAATACAGTAGATACAGTAGATACAGTGGATACAGTAGATACAGTAGATACAGTGAATACAGTAGATACAGTAGATACAGTAGATACAGTGGATACAGTGGATACAGTGGATACAGTAGATACAGTAGATACAGTAGATACAGTGAATACAGTAGATACAGTGGATACAGTAGATACAGTAGATGCAGTGGATAGAAGTGGATAGAAGTGGATGCAGTGGATACAGTGGATACAGTGGATACAGTGGATACAGTAGATACGGTAGATACAGTAGATACAGTAGATACAGTAGATACAGTGCATACAGTAGATACAGTAGATACAGTAGATACAGTAGATACAGTAGATACAGTGGATACAGTGGATACAGTGGATACAGTAGATACAGTAGATACAGTAGATACAGTGAATACAGTAGACACAGTAGATACAGTGGATACAGTAGATACAGTGCATGAAGTAGATGACAGTAGATGCAGTAGATACAGTAGATACAGTAGATACAGTGGATACAGTGGATACAGTGGATACAGTAGATACGGTAGATACAGTAGATGCAGTGAATGCAGTAGATACATTAGATGCAGTAGATGCAGTAGATACAGTGAATGCAGTGGATGCAGTGGATACAGTAGATACAGTAGATACAGTAGATACAATAGATACAGTGGATACAGTAGATACAGTAGATACAATGAATGCAGTGGATACAGTAGATACAGTGAATGCAGTAGATACGATTGCAGTAGATACAGTAGATACAGTGGATACAGTGGATACAGTAGATGCAGTAGATACCCAGTAGATACAGTGAATGCAGTAGATACAGTAGATACAGTGCATACAGTAGATACAGTAGATACAGTGAATACAGTAGATACAGTAGATACGGTAGATGCAGTGGATAAGTGGATACGGTGAATTACGGTTGATACAGTGGATACAGTGGATACGGTGGATACAGTGGACACAGTGGATACAGTGAATTACGGGTGGATACAGTGGATACAGTAGATACAGTAGATACAGTAGATACAGTAGATACGAGTAAATACAGTAGATACAGTAGATACGGTGGATACGGTGGATACAGTAGATGCAGTAGATACAGTAGATACAGTAGATACAGTGGATACAGTAGATACGGTAGATGCAGTGGATGCAGTAGATACAGTAGATGCAGTGAATACAGTAGATACAGTGATACAGTGAATGCAGTGGATGCAGTGGATACAGTGGATACGGTAGATACAGTAGATTACAGTAGATGCAATGGATACAGTGGATACAGTAGATACAGTGGATAAAGTGGATAGAAGTGGATGCAGTGGATACGGTGGATACGGTGGATACAGTGGATACAGTAGATACAGTAGATACAGTAGATACAGTAGATACAGTGCATACAGTAGATACAGTAGATACAGTAGATACAGTAGATACAGTGGATACAATAGATACAGTGGATACGGTAGATACCGTAGTACAGTAGATACGGTAGATACAGTGAATACGGTAGATACAGTAGATACAGTGGATACAGTAGATACAGTAGATACAGTGAATACAGTAGATACAGTAGATACAGTAGATACAGTGCATAGAGTAGATACAGTAGATACAGTAGATACAGTAGATACAGTGAATACAGTGGATACAGTGGATACAGTGGATACAATAGATACAGTAGATACAGTAGATACAGTGAATACAGTAGATACAGTGAATACAGTGGATACAGTAGATACAGTAGATACAGTGAATACAGTAGATACAGTAGATACAGTAGATACAGTAGATACAGTGGATACAGTGGATACAGTGGATACAGTAGATGCAGTAAGATACAGTGGATACAGTGGATACAGTGGATGCAGTGGATACAGTGGATACAGTGGATACAGTGGATACAGTAGATGCAGTAGATACAGTAGATGCAGTGGATACAGTGGATTACAGTGAATTACAGTGGATACAGTGGATACAGTGGATGCAGTGGATACAGTGGATACAGTGGATACATTGGATTTTGGTAGATACCCAGTAGATACGGTAGATGCGGTGAATACAGTAGATACAGTAGATACAGTGGATACAGTAGATACAGTAGATACAGTGAATACAGTAGATACAGTGGATACAGTAGATACAGTAGATACAGTAGATACAGTAGATACAGTAGATACAGTAGATCCAGTGGATACAGTGGATACAGTAGATACAATAGATACAGTGAATTACAGTAGATACAGTAGATACAATAGATACAGTGGATACAGTGGATACAGTGGATACAATAGATACAGTGGATACAGTGGATACGGTAGATACGGTGGATACGGTAGTGCAGTAGATACAGTAGATACAGTAGATACAGTGGATGAAGTGGATACAGTGGATACCGGTGGATACATTGGATACAGTGGATACAGTGGATTACAGTGGACACAGTAGATACAGTAGTTTGGTAGAGAGCAGTAGTGCAGTGAATACGGTAGATACAGTGGATACAGTGGATACAGTGGATACAGTGGATACAGTAGATACATTATAGATACAGTAGATTCGGTAGATACATTAGATACAGTAGATACAGTAGATACAGTAGATACAGTGAATTACAGTGGATACGGTGGATGCAGTGAATGCAGTGAATACAGTAGACACGGTGGATACGGTAGATACAGTAGATACAATTACAGTAGATACAGTAGATACAGTAGATACAGTAGATACAGTGGATACAGTGGATACGGTGGATTACGGTAGATACAGTAGTGCAGTAGATACGGTAGATACAGTAGATACAGTGGATACGAGTGAATACGGTAGATGCAGTGAATTAGTGGATAGAAGTGGATTTTGGTGGATTACGGTGGATACAGTGAATTACAGTGGATACAGTAGATACAGTAGATACAGTAGATACAGTAGATACAGTAAGATACAGTGCATACAGTAGATACAGTAGATACAGTAGATACAGTGGATACAGTGGATACAGTGGATACAGTGGATACAGTAGATACATTAGATACAGTAGATACAGTGAATACAGTAGAATACACTAGATACGGTAGATACAGTAGATACGGTGCATAGGTAGATACGGTAGATACGGTAGATACAGTAGATGCAGTGATACGAGTGAATACAGTGGATACAGTGGATGCAGTAGATACAGTAGATACAGTGATTGATGAATGCAGTAGATACGGCGATGCAGTGGTAGATACAGTAGATGCAGTGGATACAGTGGATACGGTGGTTGGTAGATGACGAATGCAGTGATGATTCCCCCAGTGGATACGGTAAATTACCCAGTAGATACAATGAATTAAATTGGATACAGTAGATACAGTAGATACAGTAGATACGGTAGATACAGTAGATACAGTGGATACAGTGGATACAGTGGATACAGTAGATACGGTAGATACGGTGGACCATTAGATACAGTAGATACAGTGCATACAGTAGATACGGTAGATACCCAGTGAATACAGTAGATACGGTAGATACAGTAGATACAGTGGATACAGTGGATGGGGTCAGTATTTATGAAGGCACACAAAAAAGCCCGTGTTAGAAATCTCTTCTTATCTTGTCGCTGTGAAACAAGACAGTATTTATGAAACCCACACACAAAAGCCGGTGTTAGAAATCTCTTCTTATCTTGTCGCTGTGAAACAAGACAGTATTTATGAAACCCACACACAAAAGCCCGTGTTAGAAATCTCTTCTTATCTTGTCGCTGTGAAACAAGACAGTATTTATGAAACTACACACACAAAAGCCGTGTTAGAAATCTCTTCTTATCTTGTCGCTGTGAAACAAGACAGTATTTATGAAGCGCACACACACAAAAGCACGTGTTAGAAATCTCTTCTTATCTTGTCGCTGTGAAACAAGACAGTATTTATGAAGCGCACACACACAAGCCGTGTTAGAAATCTCTTCTTATCTTGTCGCTGTGAAACAAGACAGTATTTATGAGGCGCACACACACAAAAGCCCGTGTTAGAAATCTCTTCTTATCTTGTCGTTGTGAAACAAGACAGTATTTATGAAACGCACACACACAAAAGCCCGTGTTAGAAATCTCTTCTTATCTTGTCGCTGTGAAACAAGACAGTATTTATGAAGCGCACACACACAAAAGCCCGTGTTAGAAATCTCTTCTTATCTTGTCGCTGTGAAACAAGACAGTATTTATGAAGCGCACACACACAAAAGCCCGTGTTAGAAATCTCTTCTTATCTTGTCGCTGTGAAACACGACAGTATTTATGAAGAGAACACACACAAAAGCCCGTGTTAGAAATCTCTTCTTATCTTGTCGCTGTGAAACACGACAGTATTTATGAAGAGAACACACACAAAAGCCCGTGTTAGAAATCTCTTCTTATCTTGTCGCTGTGAAACACGACAGTATTTATGAAGAGAACACACACAAAAGCCCGTGTTAGAAATCTCTTTTTATCTTGTCGCTGTGAAACAAAACAGGATTAGAAACAAGAAAGAAGACTTTCACACAACATCTTCTTCTTCTTCTTTTCGTTCGTTCTTTACGACCAATTTTAATCACTCTTTGATATGTTTGATCTTTGCCAAGAACTTTTATATGTTGCACATTGGTTTGTAGGTCCCTAAAATCATAGACTTCTACACGTTTAGGACACATGCATCCGATTTCAGTTAAACCTCCTTAGCCGCATCTTACGACATGCGTGGCAGGTAACAGTGGTTATATTCTTTACACCTCAAATCTGGGCCCCGGTAACTACTCGGGCGTCATACAACATCAATAAACTAATATACTGTCTCATGCAGCATCACCATATTCACCTCTTCTCTTAAATACAATTAATACACTCACATTTGATTTCATATCAGTCAACTGAAATAGTTAGGTCATCGCAAATCTAGACATTCACTTTTAATTTTTTTTTAAACAACCAAATCTTGATTGTCAGTTGTAAAATACTGATATTCTTTTCAAACTTGTATTTGTTTGAAATAATTAAAATCTCACGCAAATACTGACCAAAGGTTATGCATCCTTACAGTTGTAATTGTTGAGTATCACAATAATGTTTGAAAAAACAACAAATCATTAGACTCTCTGTGATATTATCCCGATGACCAAGAATAGTTAAGAGTGCAGAATTACATAAAGAGAATCTTTCAAGTATCCGATCAACTTCATGAGTCGGTATCATTTATATTATGTCAAGAATATTCAACCACTCTCTGGAACAACTGAATGGGTTGTTATTAAGACAGACGGGAAAAGTCAATTGTTCAGAATCACAGGATGAGGTGCTATCCAGAACAACCGGATGTTTCTTTTAATAATATTTTGTTGATAGAACAATCGACAAGATAAAACAAAAAGTGTATCTTTGTTGTTGTTTGTTTACGTTGTTATAATACTCTGAGAGAGAGTTCTTCACAATTACAAACTATATGATCTGAACAATTTAGTAAAATGATAAAATTATGTTAAATACTGTATCTGATATTTATCAAACAGTAAGTAATCATAAAACATATTGTATTTGAAAATATAAATGACGATGTCAAGATGTTTGAGTTAGATAATATTTCTCACATTTCTACTTTTACATTGTTTATCTCTGTTGGGTTAATATTTCTGGTAACTTTTTCTACAAGTTAATTTTGTGTGTGACGTACACTGCATGTTATTTATTTAATGTACAAACATGACAAGATTTGAAGACAAAACCATCACATAAAGTCAAATAGAGATTGATTTATTGTGTATATTTTGTGTAAGCTACAGACTGTTTTAGGAGTAAGTTTAGTAGAAGCACAATGTGTGCTTTTTTTCATTGTATTCAAGTTAGACTTTTACAATTTATTTTTTAAAATTAATTTCACTTACTTGTACTTACTTTTCACTAATTTGTACTTACTTCAAATATTCAGCCTTTTATTTTCAAACATTTCTCTCTCTCTCTTTCTCTCTCTCTCTCTCTATCTATCTCTCTCTCTCTCTCTTATGTTTTTTAACCTCGATTGGTGTATATGCCCTTAACTAACTCATAATTCTAATGCTCTTATTGTTATAATACTTAATCGTAACGTTATTGTTATTAGCCTACTAAGTTTTAGTATTTTTTACAAACTTATTTTAGTTTTAATATTTCTGATACTAATTTTCTTACATCTTAAACTTCTGCTATTAATTTATTTTAGTTATAATGTTCATGAAACTGTCTTCCATAGTTATAAAGTTGTTTTGTACTAAGTTACTTAGTTATCAACTTAGTGCGTGCTGACAGAGATCAACATCAAAATAATTAATGTTGATGTACTGACATAAATCATCGAACAGATAAAGATCTTTTGCACTTTGCTAGAAACGACATGACTGACTTTGGCTGTACAGCTCCTCTTCCACTGTTCACCACAACTTGTTCTTGGTCTGTCCCTCCTTCGTCTTCTAACCAAAGCACACCGCACGAGAGTTCTCGTGATGGTCTTTGGATCACTTCTGAGTACGGATTTTATCCAGCTCCAAGTCCGTCTTTTATCCTGCTCCAAGTCCGTCTTTTATCCAGCTCCAAGTCCGTCTTTTATCCAGCTCCAAGTCCGTCTTTTATCCAGCTCCAAGTCCGTCTTTTATCCAGCTCCAAGTCCGTCTTTTATCCAGCTCCAAGTCCGTCTTTTATCACTGTTTTTGTATTTCCTCTTGATTGTACTGGCTGAGCAGTTCTTGGTTGACGATTTTATCTTGTCAAATATACTCAGAATTGTTCTCAAGCAGGTAATAAAAAATGCTTGTAGTATATATGTTTTCTTGTCTATAGGGCCAAGGTCGTGCGTGCTATGATATAGAGAGGCGACCGCATCAGGTGGCACCGTACTGGAGATACCACTGTAAATACAATTTGAACCATTCAATAATTAAACATCTTTACTCAACACTTTTCTATATTCGCCTATGTTATTCCGATATTGACGTATACGATTTATGATTTATCGCAACCTCTGCCTAAGCGCTTTCGGTAAACTTTGTTTTCAGTTTCTGTGCAAGTACGTCGTTGGCGATCGCTCGCCGAAACACTTTTGATCTGACAGTGCGATGTTATTATTTTTGTTTGTAATATGCCGTGTGGTCGCTAATAAAAGCTGTGGTAGCAAGTATCACAAAAGACAATTGCACGTGTTACGTGTTTATAGTTCTGCCTTAAGCTTTCAATTACGGTACAGTATTGACAATATTTGATGTTAGTGTTAGTTTGTCTGGAAAAGTGGCATGTCATCTGAAACTTGTCAAATACTGGTTGAGAGGGCTCCACATCAAATTAAAGAATTCGACTTTCCTATTAATAACGGAAGGCGTAGATTTTCGCCCTTGCATTATTTGAGAGTGTTGATCAATGGTGAAATCGTTGAGAGAAGTTGCTGGATTTATTCTGTTATAAATGATGCCGCTTTGTGCTTTTGTTGTATATTATTTGATTATTCGTCTGCTATTAGAGACTGGCCCAAGAAATGCTATTTTGGCTGAGGAAATCTTATAAGAGTCCACACAATGCACGAAAAGTCTGTAAATTACAGAAATGCTTTAGAGCATGGAAAGAATTCGCATTCGAAAAAAACTATTGAAGCTGAATATCAACGAGTAATGGATATGGAACTTCAGCATTGGAGAGGAGTTCTAAAAGTTACTCCAATTAAAATTAATAAAACACTACCTAAGAAGTTCAAAAAGATAAACGAAATTTAGAAATCTGTCATTAATTTCTATTTAATCTATATTGGCTGTCACTCTAGACTCAATCAATCAAGTGCCGTGCCTGTCGGCGTAGGCGATCATGTCTCTCCACAACTCTTTGCTTTCTTTCTTTCTCGAATCCTATTTTGCCTCACAGCGTCAGGTCAAGAAGAGATTTCTAAAACGGGCCTAGTATGCGCTTCGTAGATAGTCTCTTTCGTCGCCTCTGTTATCTCTGAGGTTTATCTTTTGCGTTGGTGGCCTTTTGCTTTGCACCCATTGTATCGGAGCAGCATTGCTCTTTGAGCTGCACTGTCTGATGGTAATCTGCTTACGTGGTTAACCATTTAATTTGTTGTTTCTTGATGAAGTCTAGTACTGATGTTGTACCCACTTTTTCCTGATGTCTTCATTTCTCAACCGGTCTCTTCTTGTTACACCCAGCATTCTGCGTAGACACTTCATTTCTGTCGTGACTAGTTTTCTTCTATCATTTGTTGTCAGCGTCTAGGTTTGGCATTGGAAGCATAATGTGGGGAGAAAGATTAGATTGAACATTGCTCTTTTTGTGTTCATGGTGACGTGTCTTAATATTGGATCTTAAAATTGGCGCCATTTGCTCTATCATTTGATTTGTTTTGTTGCATCTGTGTTGAATTTCATTAGTTATTTTTCCGTTTGCTGAAAAAATGCTCCCAGGTATGTGAAGTCTTTTACTTGATTTAGTGGTCGATGGAGATATTGGTAGTACTTTCCTCTCTGGCGAATGTCATTACTTCTGTTTTGTCGATGTTTATTCTCATATTGTATTCGTTACATGCTAACTGGGGTCTGTTAATGTGTTGTAGCTGTTCTTCTGTTGTTGATATGATTACCTGATTGTCTGCAAAAAGAAATTCATTTAAGAGTTCTCCGAGGTTGTTTCCTTCTCTGGTGTTAACTATTTTACAGAAGTGGTCAATATACGTGATGAACAGCAGCGGGGATAGTACGCAACTTTGTCTTACTCCTGACCATACGTGAAATTTTTCTGATAATCCTGTATTTGTTCTAATCGTACATTGGATGTCAGTATAAATGTTCTTGCAAAGGTTGATTAGGTGGTCATTAACACCAGAGGTTGTTAGTATTTTCCCCAACTGTGCCTATCTGCGCGGTCGAACGCTTTTTCCTGATCTACAAACGCAACGTGTCGGATTCTTGTTCTTTTGTTAAGGTTTCTTTGTGTGCAGGCCTGATTTAAAACCTCCACATTTGTTTTCTTTGCAGGCCATGGAATTTCCAGCCTTCTTCTGTAAAACCACATCTCTGTGGCTTCCAATGATCGTATTGATTGTTTGTTAATTGTCCATTATTCGCTGCCATACATAAGTTTTGGTTCAATATAGCACTGGAGTATTCATTTTCGCAATGTCATTGGTAGTGAGTTCACGCATAGTGTGTTCTTCATTTTCATAAAATGTTCTTCGCTTTCATTTGAGCTATTCTACTCCTAATCTCTGTTGTACATCTTCCATCTGATGTTAGGAATGTTCCCAGATACTTGAATCGATGGACTTGTTTCAGTGTTGTGTTATTTATTATGATATTACATGTTGGTGTTTCCTGTTTCTTGGAGACAACCATAACCTCTGTTTTCTTTATATTCATGCTTAATCCTTTCTTTTCACTTTCTCTCACTAATATGTATATCAAGTCTTTTAGATCTTGTTCATTTGTAGCCATGAGAATTGTGTCATCAGCGTATCTTAGATTGTTTATGTTTTGTCCACCGACTGTTATTCCTACCTTTTCTTCTATATGTCGCATGATGTTTTCACTGTATAGGTTGAACAGGTCTGTTGAGAGTACGCATTCTTGTCTTACTCCTAATTGTATCTCCTGATAGATTCCAATCTGATTCTCTAGTCTTATGGCTGCGCTTTGTTGCCAGTACAAATTCTTGATCAGCCAGTCTCAGATCTTCCCCATCAATATTTATACTTTCTAACATGCTGATTATTTCTCCGTGTTTTACTTTATCGAAAGCTTTGAGTAGTTTATGAAACATAGGTATAAGTTCAACTTCATTTCTATTGATCTTTCCATTATTGTTCTTATTGTATATATTGTGTTGTTTGTTTCCCTGCGTTCAGCAAAGCCACATTGTTCTTCCTTAACTTCTGGTCTTATTTTGTTTGTACCCTTCTCATGATAGTGCTGAAAAGTAGTTTTGTTACGTGACTCATGAAGCTGATTGTGCTGTGTTCTTTGCATTCTGTCGTTCCTGCTTTCTTTAGTAGTGCTATAAAAATGGATTGTAGTAAATCTGTGGGTACATATCCGGTGTTGTAGATGTCATTCAATAATTCTAACTCTAGACTACAAGTCTCTAATTAATAAATTTGCTCAAGTTAAAGTTAGAAAGGTAAAACTGTAGCAGATTGTTGTAGTTGATAGTTGATATATAATATTATTTTTAATTAGTTTTTATTTTCAAAATAAACATAGTATTCGTTCATTTTGTTAATTTTTTTTTTAAATCCTAATCGAAGGTTATTTTAAAGAAAAAGTTTTCAAGGGGCAGAATTTCAAAGACTTGCATCATACTGAGAAAATATACCGCATGGTCCTGTGTAGAGCAGTGACTTTTTCAACTATTATTATTTGTTTAGCTTTACAGTTTCAAGTACTAATGTTCTTTCATTATAGAATTCTAATATTATCTTCTGTGCTCTGATGTCTAGAATACTAATTTTTTGTTATTATAGCTTTTCTAGAGGCAAAAATGTTTACCAAATGATACCACAACTATTTATCTTAGTTCATTTAGTACTAAATAGAACATGTTGTTAATGTTCATAGTTCTCATGTTTTGTAGTTCTAATGTTCATAGTTCTCAAGTTTTGTAGTTCTAATGTTCATAGTAATAACATTTTAGATGTATTTGTGTGCACATATAACCGTAAATTAAGGAGATAGTGAATATGTTTGAATGTAAACCGAAGAACTAATATTTGAAATACAACCTGGCTGCTACCGAATTACAACCTAATTTGAAATACAACCAAACAAAAATTGTTAAACATTTGTTCACAATGAGTATTTAAAAAACCGTTAATTATTTCATTTTGAATATGTGATAGTTGATTAATCTTTACTGTCTCCTCTACAGAATGGATATTCGTAACGCAAGTCACACGTCTACCTTCGTCAACAATAATACAGTTTTAGGTTTGAGTGAAGAAATTGTATTACTGGAGTACGTTATGGCCTGTATTATTACACCAGTTCTGAGCATATCTGGAATCCTCTTAAACAGCTTCAGCATTGTCATCTTCTGCATTGAGAGACCGATCAGCATCACCAACATCTCTCTTCTTAATCTAGCTATTTCCCAATTGTTTTGCTGCCTATGCACTATATGTAGTAATATTGTATATACGTTCGCGCAACATGATGCTGGCAATCAGTATGTGACGGCCAGATATAATATGTTATTTCCTTTAAACTTTGTACTTTATAATTGTGTTGCGTTCTTTGTCTTCAAGAATTCAGTGGAACAGTTTATCGCTATCAAGTTCCCACTCAAAATCAAACAACTCCTTACTATCAGAATTTCTTGTAAAATTTGCTGTTTTTATTGGATTTTTTCTGTTTTAATATCTGTTCCGATCATTTACCCACTAGTTGAACGTTTCTATTGTCCCAGGGAAACAAATACTAATTCACAGTACCTTTCATGCTTAACGAATTTTAACGTCCAGTACTGCTCAGTCTTACAAGTAGCACTGAGAGGCTTACCCTCATTCGTTGCCATGTTCTGTACCATCTTGATGGTGTTTGAACTCATAAAATATAGTCAGAAACGTAAGACCTTGTCAAGTGACTCCAAAATTGCTATTCTAGCCAAATCGGATCTCCGTAATATCAGAATTGCTGTTGCAATGGGAATCCTATATATTTTAGTGATAATTGTTTGGGTGATTCAATATGTAATCATTGAATCAATTACGTATTCATTTAGAAAGAATGAATTCGCCATCTTGTTTATGTTGAACATCTTCTTAAATTTGTTCTACTGCTCCTGCAACTTTTGGGTCTGTGTCATATTAAACAGCAAATTCAGTCACAAATTATATCTACTATTTCATTGGTTAAAGTAAAATCTGAGATTCTATGTGACATTGAGATGCTGTGCTCGCTCTACAAAGTCATTGTGGAACGAGCACAGTATTTGACTCACGTCCCGTATACAATTATTGGATTATTGTATTTAGTTATCCCTAATTTTTGTGTACGTGAGTTCAAATTCCTAGTCCTTTAGAAAACTTACCATAGAATCTATGTTTCAGCTGAACTCGTACAATAATCACATTGAAAAAAACTAGGAGTAGGCGGGAAAGACGCTGTCTGGACAACAATCACTAATATACATTAAAATAATTTTTTTTATAAATTTTTGTCATCTTAAAAATTACGCCGTGGACTATCAGCGATGCTACGGAGTTCGATCACTGTCGCTGAGATTGTGATATATGAAATAGATTGCTCGGATCGTTGTAGTTACCTAGTGCAATAATGATAATGCTATCAAACAAGAAAATCACGTCACGCTGTGCATTTTACCTTCATAGTCTATGTTCCTTCATTACGTGATAACTAGAGATGTATAACAAATAGCATTTACATTTTTGTTTTGAGAACTTCAAATGAATAACAATATTAGACCAGCTATTTCCCCACTTGCTGACATATAGTCATTCTATTTCTAGTATGGAATGTAGAGATCTTTGCTATTATGTACTAGAATTAAATATTTAAACCAAACGTGGGATTGTCATGTTGTGTCTTTGCAGTCTTCTTCAAGTCGCTTGATTGCTTCATGGGTTTCCATTCATTTATCTTAGACTGCCAAGATAATAAGTTTTTCAAATAAACGAATTAATACTATACACATATATGAGACTTTCAGGGGAAGTTATATGTCGGTTTGTTATATGCCTATTTCTTCTATGTTTGTTTGTTCTATGTCTTTTATGTCTGTTTGTTATGTCTGTTTGTTATATGTCTATTTGATATATGTATGTTTGTTATATGTCTGTTTGTTATGTCTGTTTGTTATATCTGTTTGTTATATCTGTTTGTTATATGTATGTTTGTTATATGTCTGTTTGTTATATGTCTGTTTGTTATATATGTGTGTTATATGTATGTTTGTTATATGTGTGTTTGTTATATGTATGTTTGTTATATGTATGTTTGTTATATATGTTTGTTATATGTATGTTTGTTATATATATGTTTGTTATATATGTTTGTTATATGTATGTTTGTTATATGTATGTTTGTTATATATGTTTGTTATATGTATGTTTGTTATGTCTATTTGTTATATGTATGTTTGTTATGTCTATTTGTTATATGTATGTTTGTTATGTCTATTATTTATCTCTGTTAGTTATATGTTTGTTTGTTATGTCTGTTTGTTATATGTTTTTTATCTATGTTATATCTGTTTGTTATATGTATGTTTTTATATGTATGTTTTTATATCTGTTTTATATGTATGTTTATCTGTTTGTTATATGTATGTTTGTTATATGTATGTTTGTTATATCTGTTTGTTATATGTATGTTTGTTATATGTATGTTTGTTATGTCTGTTTGTTATATGTTTGTTTGTTATGTCTATTTGTTATATCTGTTTGTTATATGTATGTTTGTTATGTCTGTTTGTTATATATGTTTGTTATATCTGTTTGTTATATCTGTTTGTTATATCTGTTTGTTATATCTGTTTGTTATATGTCTGTTTGTTATGTCTGTTTGTTATATCTGTTTGTTATATGTATGTTAGTTATATCTGTTTGTTATGTATGTTTGTTATATGTTTGTTGTGTATGTTTGTTATGTCTGTTTGTTATGTGTCTGTTTATTATGTGTCTGTTTTTTATGTGTATTGTTTGATGTCTGTATATTTGATATACAATACAGTAAAATATCGTTTGCATGAAAGCGACAAACTAGTGAATAACACCAAATAAAATAACCGGTTTTTTGTTACCGAAAAATAATGGACGATATTGTAATAAGTTAAGTCAGGGCAGTGGCGGCTCGTGATTGTTTTGTTGTTGGGGCCAGACACACATTTTCGGAATAATCATGGTTTTTGGTTAGGTTATATTTTAATTCATTAAATAATAAATACACCTTACATATTATTGTTGGTGGGGCCCGGCCCCTATGGCTCTTAATGACGAGCCGCCACTGAGTCAGGGTAATAGTAAAACCAGAAACAAGTTCAATTTTGCACACATCGACTAGTAGGCATAGCAATTTGCACACTTATCTACTTCAATGCTCACTTTCCTTACATACACAAACACTGCTTACATACAATGTTCTTAGACATGCACAACCCTGGAATATGCATCATCGACATGGATATCAGCAGCCCATTCAAACAAATCGATACTGGAAAAACACAAAACAGGTGTCTGCGTACTATTTTGGGAGCCATGAAATCTACACCAATTGTAGAAATGGAAAAGGCAGTCAACATCCAGCCCTTGGAAGACAGAAGAAGGAGAAAAGTGATTCTACAGACTGAAAGGATCAAAAGAATGCCTCACCATCCACTGCATGAAAAATGGCGGCTAGAACAAAGAACAGACTAAAGCGCACAAGTCTAAACCACAAAGCAAGAGAAATAGGAAAGTCATACTTGGAACTACTAAATCATAATTCCATACCTGAAGAATTGCTTTTTGATCACAGACTCATTAGCACTAAACCGTTCAACCTCCATCCCTAAATTGTTAAGCAAAGATGCCGAGCCTAATCTAGTGAAAAAGCAATTACAATGGAACATCTCCATTACATGTTTCCAGAAGACAGCTGGATAAGAATTTACACAGATGGATCGGCAATGGAGGCAACCATGAATGCTGGAGCAGGAGTGTACATTAGGCACCCAGATGCTGCCACTGTGTCTCTAGCGGCCCCTACTGGAAGAATATGTTCCAACTACAAAGCAGAACTCTTAGCCCTTCTGATGGCAGCACAGCACATGAATAAGCTGCAAGCAGCTGCAGGCAAGATGGTATTTCTTACAGACTCACTGTCAGCTATACAAGCCCTGGAGGCTAAATCCACTGACAGCAAAGTAAAAACCTAAAAAGAACTTGCTCAGCTTTCAGAAAAGGCAGAAATTCACTTGCAGTGGATTCCATCTCACTGTGGCATTGCAGGCAATGAGAGTGCTGATGTCTTAGCTAAGGAGGGCCAAAGAGCAAATTTACCAACCCTTGTCTTTTCAAGAGGTCAAAATCCTCAAACATAGAAAATCTGCAGTAGACTGGAAGACAAACACTGGATATGATTATGGAAAAGACTCCCTCAAAGACCTAAGCAGAACAGACCAGGTCATTATATTTCGACTACGCACCGGACACTGCAGACTCAACAAACACTTATACAGACTAGGAATAAGTCAAACAGCTCTCTGTCAGTGTCAGCAGGCAGAACAGACACCAGAGCATATCCTGCAAGACTGTCCTCTTCTGTGTGAGCTGAGAAGCAACATGTGGCCACACCCAGTCGACCTGAAAACTAAGCTTTGGGGAAACCTGACAGACCTGAAGCTGTCTGCCCAGTTTGTGGTCCACAGTAAATTAAGCGCATGACCAGAGATCGCTGAAGAAGAATACACAAACACTGCTTACATACACAAACACTGCTTACATACACAAACACTGCTTACATACAATGTTCTTAGACATGCACATACTGTTCTCAGACACATGCGCTGCTTACCCACAGACTGTTAACACACATGCTGTTTACACACACACACTGCTTTTTCTCTCACACACATACACACACTTCTTTTGAGGCCTCAGTGTCCAAGACGTTTGTATATCGTACTGATACACACACTTCTTTTGAGGCCTCAGTGTCCAAGACGTTTGTATATCGTACTGATACACACACTTCTTTTGAGGCCTCAGTGTCCAAGACGTTTGTATATCGTACTGATACACACACTTCTTTTGAGGCCTCAGTGTCCAAGACGTTTGTCTATCGTACTGAAGGTTGTGGTTTCTAATCCGGACACATGTGCAATTTTTTCATGAGATCCCTAGAATTGTTGCTGGAGCTACGGAGCTTGCTTTGTGCAATGCCGACAGGGACGGAGCAATATAGGAAAACCCGGTGCAGTGAAGTCAATCCTTCGCTCTTGGACCCTTTTGTTGATACACATACTGTTCACAATAATACAGTGTCCCCGTATACTATTTACACACATTATTTATACATACATGCATGTTTTACACACACACACACACACTGTTTACATAACAAACATATTCTTCACCTTTCAACTCCTAACGGAGCACAGGTCTTCAAGAAACTTCTTCCAGCTCTTCCTCTCTCTTGACATTCCTTCCAATTCTTCCCATGTTTTACCTGTCCTTTTAATATCAGCCTCCAGCTCTCTTCTCCGTTTCTGTCTATGGCCTTCCCCTACTACTCTTTCCGTACGGGTTCCAAAACAGTGCCTGTCTTGCAATGCTTCCGGTCGGTCTTCTCAATGTATGTCCTACCCATCGCCAACGTCTCTTCCTGAGCTCTTTCTCCACTGGTATCTGCGTTGTTCTCTCCCTGAGTTCCTCGTTTGTAATCTTGTCATACCATCTCAATCCCTCTATTCTACGTAAACATGCATTTAAGAAGGTCTGCAGTTTTCTGATGGTTTCCTTTGTTGTCTTTCATGTTTCCAAGTCATAAAACAACACTGACTTCACATGTTTGATTGAAAGATTCTCAGCTTCGTGTTTGCTTTGATCTCCTTTGACTTCCATGTCTTACTCAATGCAATAAAGTTTCCCCTTGATTTTTGTATTCTTATCTTGACAACTTTGTTTGTTCCTCCTTCTGTGTCTATGTTGCTACCAAGGTATGTGTATGATTCTACATCTTGTAGAGCTGTTTCCTCCAGCATAATCTGGTTTACATTTACTGCATTTATTCTCATGGCCTTGGTCTTTCCCCTGTGTATTTTCAAACCTAGTTGCTGAGACTTATTATTTAGGTTATTCATTTTATCTGTAATCTGTACGTCATTGTGGGACAGCAATGCCAGATCGTCTGCAAAATCCTGGTCTTTTAGTTGTTTCATAAGTGTCCATTGCATTCCCCATCTGTTATCTGTTGTTGTTGATTTCAGGATCCAATCTATGGCCAGCAAGAACAGGAATTGAGATAGCAGACATCCCTGTCTCAGCCTCGTTCTTATCTCAAAGAATTCCGTCAATTGGTCCTCATGTATGACTCTGCATTTCATTCATTCATACGTTTCCTTTATTAGGTTTGCAATCTTGGGTCCATAGTGTTTTAATAGTTTCCACAATGACTCTATATCTCGACTATCAAACGCCTTTTCATAGTCCACAAAACCTATGTATAGTGATGAGTTCCACTCTAAGCTTTTCATAGTCCACAAAACCTATGTATAGTGATGAGTTCCACTCTAAGCTTTTCATAGTCCACAAAACCTATGTATAGTGATGAGTTCCACTCTAAGCTTTTCATAGTCCACAAAACCTATGTATAGTGATGAGTTCCACTCTAAGCTTTTCATAGTCCACAAAACCTATGTATAGTGATGAGTTCCACTCTAAGCTTTTCATAGTCCACAAAACCTATGTATAGTGATGAGTTCCACTCTAAGCTTTTCATAGTCCACAAAACCTATGTATAGTGATGAGTTCCACTCTAAGCTTTTCATAGTCCACAAAACCTATGTATAGTGATGAGTTCCACTCTAAGCTTTTCATAGTCCACAAAACCTATGTATAGTGATGAGTTCCACTCTAAGCTTTTCATAGTCCACAAAACCTATGTATAGTGATGAGTTCCACTCTAAGCTTTGTTCTACAGGGTGTTCAACTTAAAAGCAGCCCCAGTGATAAATAGAAATTTGTCAGGTACGCATTGCATCTCGTCTATTTACTATTTAAACCGGTTCTGACTAGCTTGTCCTACTTCACATTTGTTCATCGCCCTTTCCGCACTACAATTACACACCATCACACAACCTTGACCTATACTACGTCATAACTGAACCTTCTCATTTCCATACATATATGCTAGATTAGCTCCATTCACAGGCTGCTTTTAAGTTGAACACCCTGTACTATAGTGCGCAGTGTAGCTATCTAGTCTGTGCAGGATATATTCTTGCGAAACCCTGCCTGTTGTTCTCTCAGTTGTTTATTGATGGCCCCTTAAGTCTATCACATAACAAACTGTTTTCACATATCTATATACAAACACACGATATTTATAAACACACAAGCTATACATTTACATACACACACACACACACACACACACACACACACGTCGAAATTATTTTCCAAAAAGTATATGTATGATATACATATTTTATGTTAAAAATAGACAAAATGCATAGTAATGAAGTTTCACGAAACGTATAAACTAAACATTTACGATTTAGTACCAACACTGTGACTTGGCTATCACATGCACTCGTATTAATAGAGATATCTTAGCTGACCACATGTGATCAAATAAAAGATTAGAAAGATATCCTATCGAAGACGGACGATAAAACGTAGGTCCCGTGCTGTATTTGAACATTTAAAAGAAACCTTGATAGTTCAAAATCGAAAAAAAGCAGGCTGGAAGCTGCTGCCTGGGCAAAATTCATTAGAAAAAAATTTAAATAAAATTCCTGCAATCATATCTTCACCATCTTCAAAATTATATCGGAGACTGTCGCCGGTGCTACGGAGTTCGTGAACTGCAGCTGAGATCTTCTTGTGCAAAAAAAAAAAAAGATATCGGAGCACACATGGTTACTCGCCGAAGTGCAATGATGATGGTCCTAGCAACCAATGAATCAGGTGATAATATGAATGGTCACACAATCAACTGACTCTAGAAGAAACATGACGGTACAACCTGTCGTCCTGAAAGCTAAGATTTCAGGAAACCTGACAGATCTCAAGCTGACTGAATGTCTAGATTTTGCTCTATGGTGGATTAAATGCATGAACATAGATCGCCGAAGAAAGAGAAGAGGATATGCTAATGCTTGCAGACAAATGCATTGATAAAAAGTGTTTTCAAGGTAAAACATGAAAACATATCTTAAACAATAACCAAATAATATATGGATAAATGTCGATTTTACATATCACTTTTATATTTGTACAACTTAACTAACACGTGCTGTCAATTCAT